>CM076571.1:68371474-68636295 GCA_034641835.2 Pinus albicaulis | reverse complement strand
GTTATAAGGTTGAGGGAGATATTTTTGGCTCGTATTTTAGCATTGAATTAATTTGGGGATACATCTTTATGTGGTTCTTTCTCTATCTGGCATTGGATGATATTGCAAGTAGATGTTTAATGTTTGTTGGGGTTTCTATTGATTTTTGCATGATGATGATGTATATTTATTAGTGTCAATAGGAGGGTTCTTTTAGATGGTCCTCTTATGTTGGATGTGTGGTGGGGACATTCTTGATGATTGGATGGGTTAGCATTTTTACTATCTTCTTCTCTTATGATCTTGATGTGGTTAGATGATATGTATTGTGCTAGTGCACTTTGCCTTGGTGGGATTTCCCAAAGTGACATCACTTGACATTGTAACATTTACTAGCATTGCCTACGTGGAAATGTGTTTGATGATGTTATGACTATTGTCGATATACGTGTTACTAAGTTGGAGTTACTACATGCATCTTTGATGGTGAATCCTCTCCCTATGGTTTAATGAGCTTTTATCATGTTATAGTCCTTTGGTGGTGTGTCCTAAGTTTACACCTAGGTGGAGCTTCTAATTTCTCATTATGTTCTTATCAAGAAGGGTTTGATTAGTAGATCTAATATTTTTCCAGGCTACACCACTTATTGGAAACACCTCCCATGCTGACCCCTGCACCATACAACTCATTGGCATATGTGTTCATATTGATTTAATTGGCTAGTCATAATTGGGTGGTTTCATTATGATTTTATTGAACATCAAATTCTGTGCACACATGTTGAGGTTAACCATTCAATTGTTTAATTAATGTATTTTATTATCTTGGAGATTAACAACTTGAAGACCTCACTTGGTAGTTGTTCACACTTGAAAGTGTTATTTGGAGGTTATTTGAGGTTTTATGATGGAGTGCTCCTAGTTTGGGCATAATATCCAATGATGACATGATTGTCTTATTGTTAGAGAGGTTGGTTCACTTATTTAAGGTGAAGTTTCTCTTGTTTACACGGTTTTGGCATGCATATTAATCTGTTCTAACCACCTTTGGCACTTCTTCTTAAAATGCACTTCACAAGTAGATATTATTTTATTGTTGGGTGATTGAGATAGTCGCATTGTAAAATTTTCAAGGTGAACCTCCCTAAGTTCTTGATCATCTTTATTGCATGCATATTTGAAAAATAAGTTGTCACAGATATTCTACTAGATATTCATCACAAAATATCTACTGAAATATGTTATAAAATCCAAAATCTAAAGTCTAATCTCCTTAGAAGGTTTCAGGCCCCAATTTTCCAAACATGGGCCTATGGATAAAAATGGTTGTGTGAATTTACTTCTCCACTTTTTCAACTCTAAATGCATTAGTAGGATGAGAAATAATAAAATGATCCAATACAAATGATGCCTCCCTATTTTTTGAGGCTTTTGTTCCCTAAAACATTTTACTAACTAAGGTGAGGAAAGTTCTCCTCCATCTTCTCTTAGGTGCACTATTTACCTTTTCCTATAAGTTTTCCTTTCAATCCAATTGTTGAAGGTTGTCCTACCCCTGTCTTGTATTTCTCGACCTCTTTTGCATAATTGTATCCTTTGTCAACTCTACCTGAGCATCTCATACCAAATCCTCTACAGAAGGTAAGACATGTTCCTCTTCCCGATCTAGAATGGAAGGACCATAGAGTTTCAACTTCTTTAAATTCACCATTGAGTAAATGCACATGTATTGGGATAGACTAAGTCTATAATAATTCTCTTCAACCTTTTATAGTATCTCAAAGGTACCATATCACTGAGACTTGATTTTCTTACGAGGACACTATATTCGTTCCTTTTTCAACATTGTTTCTCAAATCTTGAATGACTTATTTGTTTTGTGTCAATCATTTCCAACCTTGTATTTTTCTTATGACTTCAACAACATCTCCTGTACTTGTATATGGATTTTAATGACATTCTAAAACAAAAAATTCCCTTTAGGAATCCCCTATAAGATCCTTCCTCACTCCTTGTTTCCCATATGTAATATCCAAAGGTGAAGGAGGAAAATATATATATTTTTTTTTCAAATGGGGACTTTCGAGTAAAAGTGTGAATCGTTCTATTATAAGAGTGTGGTATATACTCCAAAATTTCATCCCAAGCCTTCGAATGTTTATGATTTTAACCCTTCGAAAGCTACACCAACTCCTATTGACTACTATTTTCCCCTCTATCCATGGATGGAATTTTGTATACCTATTCAACTTTGTGTTCATATTCTCCAACAATGTAGTCCAAAATTCATTGATCATTATTGTTCCTTATCTAAAATTATGGTCCTTTTACAGGGCATTAGAACACACATCTTGTTGAAAATATCAACTACCATGAACAGGTATTCATGTCCCTTCCTAGTTGTTGGTATGCTAATTCCCACAAAGTCCATGGAAATTCTTTCCTAAGGATCAATTAAAATAGGCATGGGATGTTACAGACCCCATTTCATATTTCTAGGATTGCTATTATAACAAAGCTTGCACCCTATTATGAACCTAGTTGCCACTTCTTTCATCTTAGGCTAATACACATACCTCTCCAAGTTGGTCATTGTCTTCTAATGTAGTAGCATCCCTCATGATTTTTCTCCTTTTAATAAGATAAGGTATTTCCTTTAGAATATATTCATAGCTTTGGGAATCTATTAGTCAGGTGAAGTTTCCCTAGAGGATAAATGTAATTAATTGATAGTATAAGGTGACACTAGTCTTCTAGAATGAGGACACTTGCAAGAATCTCCAAGAACTATTTGTTACAACTCCATATTTCCTTGTGGAGATATTTATTTCTAGAAAGGAGAGTCATAAAAGGAGGGGAAACCCGACGTTTGGAAGCTCTCCAGTCTCTATAATGCTACTTGCTATGCAAATTCTTGAAAACAAAATATAATAGAAACCCCATGTGTTTTTGTTGGTTAGTAATGTTATTACTCTATGTGTGTTGACGCCTATGAAAAGGAACAAGGGTTAGAATTTGTTGTAGATGTACATTCACATAAGTCGATAGAATGAACTGAGTGGCTAGAATCCATAGCGAGGGTCAAAGTCACAAGACGAGGGACTCCTATGGCTAAAAGATAATGTCTTGGGAATTGAATAAACCAGGTTGAGTCGATAGGATGGAGTGAGATAAAAGGAAAAATTAAGTTAGGTGCATTAGAATTTTGACATGAATTTATAGGAATTCAAACAAGAACAAAGAACATAGAGTTTGCACAAGGTTCCAATGGGACTAAAACCTGATTGCAAACCCCCCTCCTTGTTGAAATCAAGAACCAATCCCCCTAAATCAATGAGATATTTAAATCCTCCTATGCCTAATCCTTGCTGTCTAATTGATAAGGTGGAACCTCGAGCTGGAAATGCAAGGGTAAACCCCTACCTCAACTAACTAAGGGACACCCCCCCCCCTCGCGACCCCCATAATCATTGAGATTCATTGATTCTCCTTCACCTAATCCACATCACCGAACTAATAAGGTACGACCATAATATAGAACCATGAATGCGAACTCTCCCCCGCTCGCGCCCCCCATAATCAATGAGAGTCATTTATCTTCCTTCACCTAATCCCCATCATACAACTGATAAGGTAGGACCATTATTGCACTAGCATGGTGTGAGAGACGAAGGTTTGATAAATTTTGACAAGAAATAGAAGAGAAATTGCATCAAACATATCTCCCATATGAGGAAGTTGAGAGTGAAATGTGATGGAAAAGGAATTAAGACTAGAGCTGAAGTGTATCTAGGAAAGAATGGAAGCCATGGAGACAACTCAGATAAGGGAACCTTATGTGGGATACATAAATGAGAGAAAATATATGAGCTCAAAAGAGGATATGGAAGGTGCTCCGGGAAGATGAACAACAAAGGAATAATTGATAATGTAAGTTACCAAAGTAGGATCGAGGCCAAATATGGTGGTGCCATTATATGATAATAACTTAAAACAATTTCTTGACTTGATCAACACACTAGATAAGTACTTCGATTATGAAGATGTGGAGGATGAATAGAAGGTCAAATATGCAGTGACCAGACTAAGGGGACACACAACATTATGGTGGGACAAATTGTAGACATACCTAAGGAATAAAAGAAAGACAAAGATTAAGAGCTAGGATCGAATAGTGGAAAAGTTTAAAATAAAATTTATGTATAAGGATTTCTAGCTTAATTTATGTAGAAAAATTCAAAATATAAGGCATAAAACTATTATGGTGAAGGAGTACACCGAAGAATTTTGCAAAATAAACATCAAAGAATGCTATAGAGAGGAAGATGTTTAGAAGGTGACAAGATATATATATGGCCCGAGGTATGATATTCAGGACGAGATTAGCCTCTTTCCCTTGAAGACAGTGGAGGATTCTTATCAATAAACCTTAAGAGTATAAGATAATTTGGCTAAAAAACAATGCCAAAGTAATTGATCTGAAATAATACTGAAGTAGAACTGAATATTTGCTAAAATTGAATTGATTGTTAACTCGATCGCTTAGTGTGGAAGAATGAAGGAAAGAAATTGATTTTATGACTTAAACTAGAACTTAAGAAGAATATTAAACATGAATTTGCAGCAAAGAACAAATATAGAAGACAACAAACATTGATTATAGATTTCGTCCCTCGTGGACTACGTCTATGGGTCCGCTTTCAAGATGGGCGTCTGTTTTATTGAGGATTGATCCAAGGAAGTATTTACACAGAAATTCACCAGACTGAATGTGATCATAGGCACCTCTGGTCATTGTTAATAGAAAGCTCTCTCTCCTAGATTTCCAACTCCTGTCTCGGTTCCCAATTCCGCCTCTGGATGACCGAGTTACACCTGAAAGAAAATTTTCCTCTCTCTTACATAATATGAATTCAAGCCTCCAAAAACACTCTTTTTCTCCATCATGTGCAAAGGTGGTTTTATAGTTACATGCCAAGTTTAGGTCGAACCCCTTGGGCCAAACATAGGAAGTGGTAGGTCGAATTCAATGTGATTAGGTCTCGGTCAAATAAAAGTAGAACACCTTGGAGATTAGGTGACATGCTAGATATATTTACATAGTGTAGATTTAAAACAAAACCCAAATATAAAAATTTTGTTATATTTAGACCCCGACGTTCTGCTAACAGTGGAGCATTTTGAATCGACTGCATGTGACAGGGTAGTGTTAAATACCACGGCGGCCACCTTGCAGGTTAAGTCTACAGTTTCGGCAAACAGTGTGGTCTCGTTGTGCATGTGACATCACATCCCGACGGATGCATTCAGCTCCGGCGATCTTCCTGCTACTGTGAATTTAAATTAATTTTTTTGTTGCCTGTTCACATTTTCGTGCCTCCACCTAACGGTTTACTACCCGCGTGGTTAGCCCATTTATAATATATGGTTTAAACATGGTCCGAAAGGGTTATTGCATAGTTTTATAACATAGGTCCTATTAGTGTCATTTTTTGCATCTTTCCACCTGTGATCAAATATACTCCTAACATGTCATGTTAAGGTACCATTTTGAAATTTTTTTCATTCCATTAGGTAATCATGCAAAAAATTGGTCACTAGATGTAGATTTAGGTATGATATCACTCCTTACATAATTTTATTACTTCCTAGCTCATTTCACTACTTTACTGAGTGTACCATCATTTATGAGTTGTCATCATCATTACATTTATTTTCATCATGGTTTCATTCAGTCAAAGTCTCCATTAAGTCTTAGGGTTTCCAAGGTCAACAAATCATCATTCAATGCAAAAATCCCAACGAATGAAGAAGTGAAATAAATAAATTTTATCAGTAACTTTGATTTGTAAATTTGATTTCAGAGAAAAATGTAATTTTATGTTCCTAATTTGTAATAAGTTCTCAAAGTTCCAAGTAGCCACACACTAAAAGTTCCATCAGCAAAAGAGTAAAGTTCCAAAAATCCAATCAGTGTTCCTAAGCCACCAAAAGATGAAGTTCAAATATCAAATTCATAAATTAAAGGTAAAGAAGCAATGTAAAGTTAATTTCAAGAAAGGAAATGTGGGTCCAAGTTTGTTCAATGATATTTCTTCATGTATAAAAGGCCCTCAAAGACAAAAACGTTATTCATTTGCATCCTCAAGCATCGAGCTCTCAACCTCTCCAAGACAGAAATCAATTTTTCCTGCAAAAAGCCAAGTTTTGGTTCATTTGATGCACTTTTTTCACAGGCACTATGCTTTTTTCAGAAGGGACGTTGCACTTTTCATAAGCACAATGCACTTTTCACAGGGCTTCGCTACACCTTTCCTTAGTTCGTTGTGCTTTTTGCAGAGGAGAGCCACGACACCAAATCTTCCTTTCAGAGGTTCTAAGCACAATTTCAAGGTTTCTACACTTGTTTCCAAGTAAGCTACACCTCTTAAGCTCCTCTTTTTATCTTGTGCTCTTAAATTTATGGTGCATACCCTCCCTTACCCTCTATGTTATGTTCTAATAAAGTAAACCCTAGTTTCATAGTTTCCAAGTTTCATTTGCTTTCCCCTGGACCCATTTACCTTCCTTACACCTTAACTCACTCCCCACTACCCCTACATCCCCTCATTTCCCATTCCCAAGCTCTATTCCCTAAAACCCTACCCCTTAGCTGTGCTTTTCTAGGCAGCTAGACCACCTCCGTGTATTTGAATTTCCTACCCTATTTCCCTTAAAAATTTCAACACTGCATCACTTCCTTAAGATTCCTAACTCCCTTACACACTTCCTCAAATTTTCTCTCACTTATCCCAACCCCCTAAACCTACTATCCTACTCCCTTTCCCTTCCCCTTCTTCCCTAGGGTTTCAAGACAAAACTGAACATAATGGAGGAGGAGAGAAATATCATGGATGAGGAAAGAAACACCACAGAAGAAGAGAAGAAAACATATAATAAAGGAGGGAGGATCTTGAGACTAGACCCATGAGACACTAGGGAATTGATGGCATCACCCTTGGCAGTCAATTTTTTTTAGCATGTAGGTTGTTTTGAGTTTTGTGAGATGGTACAAAGAGTGCAGAGCCATCTTACTTTGACCAAGATTTTCATCAGCAACCTACAAAAATACCAAGTGACTATTGTAGGGGTTACATTCACCATTTCCACAGACATCATTGCAACAGCAACAAGGATACCCAATGTGGGTGAAAAGTGGTTCAAAACTAAATATTTGGATGCCTAGCTATATGAACCTTACCTTAAGGCACCTTATAAAGATAACATCAAGAAAATATTCCCTTTGGTTAGTTGTTGAGCAGGTTCACTCCCATGATGAATATCATCATGAAATACTTTACTTGTGAGGGTAGATTCTCCAGGATTTATAGCTATCACATCATGTTGCTCATTCATTTCACTAGGGTGAAATTTCTCAACATCCGTTATTATTTATACAGGAGCATTGAAAAGATGGCCTACATAGTGTAGAATAGAGAGTATGAGCATCAAATGAACAACCTCTTCCATCATTCACTCATTAAAATAATTTTCCTTCGTCACCTCAAGTAGCTGAAAATTGCATGGGAGACTTTCATTGACGCATATATCTTCACTACATCACCAAATGAGCTTGCTAGACCAACTCCATCACCAACATCAGTTCCTCACAAAAAAATAGGTTATCTAGCAAGGCTACAGTGAAGAAAACTAAATCAGGTAAAGAGGTCAAAACATACCAAAGAGGAAATAGGTAAGTTTTTTCTCCACAGATTGTGGAAGGGGCCTTGCCTTCTACATCAACAAAATAGGGATATCAAAAGCAACAAGAGGCAGTTGTTCAAGAGAAGGAAGACCTTCATCATGAGGAAGAAAGAGAGTTTGACTTGGTGGACTTAGATGTCCAAGATGATCATGAAACCTCAAAATTGATCATCAAAGAGAAAGATGTCGCAATTAGAGAGTTGCAGGACAATTTGGCAGGGGCACAATTTGTCATCTCCTTCCTTGAGCAAGAAAACAAGTAGTTGAAAAACAAACAAGTACTCTTGGAATTGGATTTGTTGAAGGACAAGAGGCAAGACACCAAAAACAAAACACTGATGGCACATTATGATTCTGATCATGATGAAGCTCAAACCACCAAGAAGAGACCAAAAACAAGAGGTCTTAAGAGAGCATTAGAGCAAGAGAAACATGAGGCAGAAGAACTCACCTTTGAGGAGAGAATTGCAAGAGAAATCAATGATGACAAAGAATTTTGGATGGATAGAGTGAACATACACCTAGAGAAGATCCTTCATAAGGCCAAAAAGGAAAATCAGATGTTGAGGCACGTGGCTAATCACTATCACACCAAGAACAAGATTTTTGATTTCAAGGTAAAGAAAATGACGAGTAAGCTCAAGGAAACCCTAAACAAGAAAATAGAGAAGGACAAACTTGAGTTACTTGTTGACGCCTCCTTGGTTGTTTGATATACTTCATAAACACTTCATATAGCAGTTTTGAAATTTTTTGGGCAAATTTCTGAGTTTTTGAGCATTTTGGTGAAATTTAACAGTCTTTTTGCATAGTCAGCATGCAAAAATCGTAGCGTGGGCCACGTTGCGCTTTTTGTGGAGAACTCCAAACAATGAGAACTCACTTGGATTGAAAATATAATGGTCTCTACATCACATTTTGACTATTGGAACTTCAAAATATGAGCTTTTGAAAGGTAGAAAAGGCCAAAAACCTCTAAAAAAACACTTTTTTGCCTCCTTTTTTAGCCTCACGCGATGCTTTTTGACCAGTCTTGGGAGATTGAATTTTTGAGGAGATTCACTCCATAATTTTTGTAGCTTGAGCATATGTTGGACACCTAGACTTGAAGAGCTTTCTAATGAGCCATCTTGGGCCCAATTTAGACTTCAGGAAGTCACTCAAAAATTGATTTGAAGGTCTACGTTGTGCTTTTTACCAGGCATGGTGCGCTTTTTTCAAGCACGTTGTGCTTTTTGCATATGGTTGATTTCTTCATAATTTTCAAATTTGCTCAGTTGATTGATGGATTCTAAGGATATTTACTAATGTAATTGTAAAAATTAAATGTAATTATGTCATGTATAGTTACTTAGGGTAGATAAATCAAGTAAATATGTAATTTTGGGTCAAGTGAATCAGTTTCATCAAAGATAGGGATGAGTTGACTAACCTCCCTATTCATTAGGATTCTAGTTGAGAACTTTGGGGATCAGCTCCATAAGTCATGGATTCAAACCCTAAGAGTGGGGAAGATATTTTTTGTTCTATATATTTCATTTCCTTTGTCATTGCAAGGGTTGGATTCCGTGTAATTGATCTTTGAACACTAGTGTAATCAATCATTTTTGGCAGGAACTAATAGACAAAGTTGCAGCTATTTTGGTGGGATTCCCGTTGTATGTTTCTTTAGTAGTGTTTCCTCTTATGTTTCCATATGTTTGAATGTATTATGATCTCCATTTTCATGCCATCTCTCAATGTCATTAATTCCAAAGTTAGATAGACAGAATTCATTTCCTGATGCTCTGTTTTGGAGGAATTGTCATGGTTGTGTTTCATTTTCTTCTGATTGAAAAGAATTCATGATTTCCATGCTATTTTTGAAAACCATAGAAGTCTCTCATACTCATATTGATACCTTAATGTGTATTCCTACCTTGCCCCATCAGAACTCTCCAATTCTGATCCTATGTGCCCTGACCTAGTTCTTGCCTGACCTATTCACCATCCAACAACCAAAATCAATAAATCGAAATCCCAGTGCTACTATACCTAGCCTAATTTTTTTTTTATCCATTCTTCTTGACTATGATCTTGTGGAGAGAGCCCTCTCCTACCTAGTAGGGCTAGCTACTCAACGAAATATTGGCTTCTAGTTACCTTTGCTGGTCTCCTTCTTAGCCTTTGGAGATCCGATGGAGTGCTAACATCTTGGTGACCATATTGGGGAACGAAGTGACAGATTGTTCCCGGGAAAGAACGAAAAGGATCAGATCTGATTGCTAATGGTGAATAGTGATCAAGCACAATAAGGTTGTGCATATTTCACCTTGCGACTCTAGTGTCAAAGAATCCAAAGGTTCAGAATTTTCATGTCAACTCCAATTTTCAAGAAACGGTAGTCTGAAGACCTTCTTGGTGACTTCATTGTTGTCAAAATGGATTCAAATGCTCGAAGGTATGCTCCTATGATGCTAGTCTGCATCTGGTCAAATTTCATTTTCATATTCATAGACTAAAGATTGAGTTTTCTAAAGATTGTGTGATGAAAATGTTCATGGCTACCTTGGAGGAAAAAGCGAGATCATGGTATGAGAGTCTACAATATGCTAGCTTATATTCTCTAAAGGACTTTCATTCAGTTTTCTTTCAACATTATCAAAGCTCAAATTATTCCTTGTCCATGATTGATAGTTGTTGTGAGATTTCTGAAAATTTCATTGAGTTCCTTGAAAAATTGTATGGGGATGAAGAATGTCTAGATGATGAGAACATAGAAGCCCTTCATGATTTTTCCTCTCAACAAGAATCAATATCTTCCTCCTTGGATGAAAAACATCCGGACCAAGAAAAAGAAATGCCTATTCCTGATCTTGAAAATGAAAATCATCAAGCCAATGTTAACTGCTATAAACTGAAGTTTCTCCTTTGTCTGAAGATGAAATAGATCAGCTCCTGAAAATTCATGTTACAACCCAAGCTAATGTAGGTTTGCAGTGTTCTAGCATAGCCAATAATGTGTTAGTGAAACTTCTTCCATTATTGAAAATGAAAATCTGAGTTTAAATTATGACAATCATGAGACTGATGAAATTATACAAGAAGTTGTTGTGAGTAAGCCAATTTGTGATGATGATTTCCTGCAAAGAGATCAGCTAAAAGGGACTATTTTCGTACATGAAGAGGATAAGGATGTCATGTTTGACAATCTTGAAGAATTTTTTTTGTTCAACGATTACTTAGACTATGAATTTGAGGAGTATGAGCCTAAGATAGAATTCATGCAATAGATAGATTCGAAGTTTCCCGTGCTTCAGGAATTTGCAACCAACACTCAGATAGCAGAAGGTCATACTTCCCTACGCCTTCCTATGGATCAACAACCAAGTGTACTTACTGATTTGATGTAGTCAATAGGGATGATATTTTTTCTTGAATATATGAATCATGAGGACATGTTCAGTAGACACTTGGAGTGGCCTAGCTTTTGTTTTTTCTACCTGCTCGAGGAAAGTGAGAGAAGAACTCAAGTAAGTATCCATATATTGGATTGGTTACACCGGAAGGATCACTTCACATGATTGTACATATGTCTTCAACAGGCAGGTGGTTGTCATCAAGATTTGAAGCCCTTAAGTCTCAGTGATTTGCTACCATTAATAAGTTTTGTAGTTTTTATTTCAGCCAGATTCAGTCAGTTTATTGTATCAATTTTTCAGTATTAAATTTGGTTTTTTTAGCTTTTGAATCCATGCCCAATGGAAATGAAACTTGGTCTACAATGTTCTTGGCACCTCCAAGGAGCTACCATCCCCAGTTGGAGCCAATGTTAGTGTTAGTATTTTCATCCTTCCACCAGTGATCAAAATACTCTTATCATGTCATGTTAGGGTCCCATTTTGAATTTTTTTTCATTCCATTAGGTCATCATGCAAAATTTTGGACACTAGATGTAGATTTAGGTCTGATCTCACTCCTTACAAAATTTTATTACTTGCTGGTTCATTTCACTACTTTACACTTTTGGACACTGGATGTAGATTTAGGTCTGATCTCACTCACAAAATTTTATTACTTGCTGGCTCATTTCACTACTTTACTGAGTGTACCATCATTTATGATTTTTCATCATCATTACATTTATTTTCATCATGGTTTCATTTAGTCATAGTATCCATTAGGTCTTAGGAATTCCAAGGACATCAAATCATCATTTCATGCATAAAGGCCAACAAATGAAGGAGTGACAATAAATAAATTTCATCAATAAGTTTGATTTGTAAATTTGATTTCAGAGAAAAATTTAATTTTATGTTCCTAATTTGTAATAAGTTCTCAGAGTTAAAAGTAGTTGCACACTCAAAGTTCCATCAGCAAAAGAATAAAGTTCTAAAAATCCAATCAGTGTTCCTAAGCCACCAAAAGATGAAGTTTAAAGATCAAATTCAAAAATTAAATGTAAATAAGCAATGTAAAGTTAATTTCAAGAAAGGAAATGTGGGTCCAAGTTTGTTTAATGATATTTATTCAAGCATAAAAGGCCCTCAAAGACCAAAATGTTATTCATTTGCATCCTCAAGCATCAAAATCTCAGCCTTTCTAAGCAAAAAATCGATTTTTCTTGCAAAAAACAAGTTCTGGGTCATTCACTACACTTTTTCCACAAACGTTGCGCTTTTTGTAGAATTTTGCAGAAGGGACGCTGTGATTTTTCAGAAGCACCTTGCGCTTTTCGCAGGGCTTTCCTATGCCTTTCCTCAGTTTGTTGCACTTTTTGCAGAGGAGAGGCACGACTCCAAATCTTCCTTTTAGAGGTTCTAAGCATAATTTCAAGGTTTCTACACTTGTTTCTAGGTAAGTTTCACCTCCTAAGATCCTCCTTTTAGCTTGTGCTCTTAAATTTATGGTGCATACCCTCCCTTACCCTCTATGTTATGTTCTAAGAAATTAAACCATATTTTCACAGTCTCCAAGTTTCATTTTCTTTCCCCTAGATCCATTTACCTTCCTTACACTCTAACTCACTCCTCACTACCCCTACATCCCCTCATTTCCCATTCCCAAGCTATATTCACTAAAACCCTACCCCTTAGTTATTCTTTTCTAGGCAGCTAGACCACCTCCCTGTATTTGAATTTCCTACCCTATTTCACTTAAAAATTTCAACCCCCCATCACCTCCCTAAGCTTCCTAACTCCCTTAAAAACTTCCCCAAATTTTCCCTCACTTATCCCAACCCCCTAAATCTACCATCTTAGTCCCTTTCCCTTCCCCTTCTTCCCTAGGGCTTCAAGAAAAAGCTCAAGATAATGGAGGATGAGAGAAATATCATGGACGAGGAAAGAAACACCACAAAAGAAGAGAAGAAAACATATAATAAAGGAGGGAGGATCTTGAGACTAGAGCCATTAGACACTAGGGAATTTATGGCATCATCCTTGGCAGTAAAATTTTTTCATCATGTAGGTTGTTTTGAGTTTTGTGAGATGGTACAAAGAGTGCAGAGATATCTTACATTGACCAGGGTTTTCATTAGCAACCTAAAAAAAGACCAAGTGACTATTGCAGGGGTGACATTCAACATTTCCACAGACATCATTGCAGCAAAGGATACACAATGTGGCTGAAAAGTGGTTCAAAACTAAAGATTTGGATGCCCAACTATATGAATCTTACCTTAAGGCACCTTATAAAGATGACATCAAGAAAATATTTCCCTTTGGCCAGTCACTGAACAAGTTTTCTCCCATGATGAAGATCATCATGAAATACTTTACTTATGAGGGTAGATTCTCCAGGCTTTACAACTATCACATTAGGTTGCTCATGAAGTTCACTAGGTTGAAATTGTTCAACATCCCCTATTATTTATACAGGAGCATTGACAAGATGGCCTACGTAGTGCAGAACAGAGAGTATGAGCATAAAATGAAAAATCTCTTCCATCATTCACTCATTAAAATAATTATCCTTCTTTACCTCAAGCAGTTGAACATTGCATCGAAGACTTTCATTCAGGTAGATGTCTTCACTACATCACCAAATGATTCTACTAGATCTACTCCATCATCAACATCAGTTTCTCGCAAGAAAACTAGGTTATCTAGCAAGGTTGCAGTGAAGAAAACTAAAGAGGACAAAGAGGTCAAAAAATACCAGAGAGGACATAGGCAAGTGTTTGCTCCAAATATTTACGAAGGGGCCTTGCCTTCTACATTAGCAAAATAGGGATATCAAAAGAAGCAAGAGGGATTTGTTAAAGAGAAGGAATAACTTCATCATGAGGAAGAAAGAGAGTTTGATCTGGTGGACTTGGATGTCCAAGATGATCATGAAACCTCAAAAATGATCCTCAAAGAGAAAGATGCCACAATTAGAGAGTTGCAGGACAATTTGGCAAGGGTACAATTTGTCATCTCCTTCCTTGAGCAAGAAAACAAGGAACTAAAAAACAAACAAGTACTCCTGGAATTGGAGTTGTTGAAGGCCAAGAGATAAGACACCAAAGGAAAAGCATTGATGTCACATGATGAATCTAATCATGATGAAGCTCAAACCACCAATAAGAGACCAAAAAAAAAGAGGTCTTAAGAGATCATTAGAGCAGGAGAAACATGAGGCAAAATAAATCACCTTTGAGGAGAGAATTGCAAGAGAAATCAATGATGACAAAAAAATTTGGCTGGATAGAGTGAACATACACTTGGAGAAGCTCCTTCATAAGATCAACAAGGAAAATAATATATTGATGTACATGGCTGGCCACTATCACACTAGGAACAAGATTTGCAATGTCAATGTCAAGCAAATGAGGAATAAGCTCAAGGAAACCCTAAACAAGAAAAAATAGAAAGACAAAATTGAGTTAATTGTTGATGCCTCCTTGGATGTTTGAGATACTTTATCGGCACTTCATACAGCATTTTTGAAAGTTTTTGGGTAATTTTTTTAGTTTTTGAGCATTTTGGTGAAATTTAACAGTCTTTTTGCATAGCTAGCCTGCAAAAAGCGCAGCATGGGCCAAGTTGTAATTTTTTTGAAGGCCTCCAAATGATGAAAACTCACTTGGGTTGGAAAGATTATGGTCTCTACATCACATTTTCACTATTGGAACTTCAAAATATGAGCTTTTGACAGGTGGAAAAATGCCAAAAACCTCTCAAAAAACACCTTTGTGCCTCCTTTTTTAGCCTCGCCACGCTTTTTGACCAGTCTTGGGAGATTTCATTTTTGAGGAGCTTCACTCCATCATTTTCAGAACCTGAGCACATTTTTGACAACTATATTGGAAGAGATTTCCAATGAGCCATCTTGGGTTCAATTTGGACTTCAGGAAGTCACTCAAAAATGTATTTGAAGGCCTACACTGCGTTTTTTACCAGGCACGCTACGCTTTTCTCAAGCACGCTGCACTTTTTGGTGATGACTGATTTCTTCGTAATTTTCAAATTTTTTCAGTTCATTGATGGATTCAAAGGAGGTTTACTAATGTAATTGTAAAAAGTAAATGAAATTATGTCATGTATAGTTACTTAGGGTAGATACATAAAGTAAATATGTAATATTGGGTTAAGTGAATCAGTTTCATCAAATATAGGGATGTCAGTTGGCTAACCTCCCTAGTCATTAGGATTCCAATTAAGGAATTTGGGGATCAGCTCCAAAAGTCATGGATTTGACCCCTGAGAGTGGGGAAGAGTTGTTTTGGTCTATATCTTTCATTTCCTTTGTCATTGCAAGGGTTGGATGTTTTGTAATTGATCTTTGAACACTAGTATAATGAATCATTTTTGGAAGGAACTAATAGACAGAGTTGCAGCAATTTTGGTGGGATTCCTGTGGTATGTTTCTTTAGCAGTTTTTTCTCTTATGTTTCCATATGTTTGAATTTATTATTCTCTCCATTTTCATTCCATCTCTCAACGTGATTAATTTATAAGTTAGATAGACATAATTCATTACTTAATGCTCTGTTTTGGAGCAATTTTCATAGTTGTGTTTCATTTCTTCTGATTGAAAAGAATTCATGATTTCCATGCTCTTTTTAAAAACCCTAGCAGTCTCTCATACTCATATTGATACCTGAATGTGTTAGAGGATATGCCTACCTTGCCCCATCATATCTCTGCAATTATGTTTTGTACCCTGACCTATTCACCATCTAGCACCCAAAATCAATCAATCAAAACCCTAGTTCTACTATACAAAGCCTAAAATATGTTTATCGAGTCATATCGATTGTGATTTTGTAGAGATAGCCCTCTCCTACCTAGTGGGGATATCTACTTGGTGAAAGATTGGTTTGCGGTTACCTTTGTTGGTCTCCTTCTCAGCCTTCGAAGATCTGGTGGAGTGCTAACAGGTCTAAAAGGTTCTTAATAACATATATTTTAACATTTTCTCTAGGTTTTAATACTTAGGATTAGGACCATGAAACTTTGGTTACCACTTAGGCTTAGGACCCACTTTCACCATAAACGTTTTTAATCACCATGACATTTCTAACACCACATAATGACATTTACCCATAACTAAAGGACTCTCATCGGAAAAACTAGAGAAACTGAAGAACTGAAGACTCAACTGATCCATGTCGATCTGAATTGATGCAAGATCCTCCTGGATCAGTAATAAAGGAAGGATTCTAGCAAAGGGAAAATGATATTATAGTTGATGAAGATTCCAGACTCTAAGAGAATATGTATGAAGCTCTAGCAACCAATATCCCAGAGAAGGAGAAACTAGGGGAAAATGATTCTTCTTGAGATGAACAGGAAGAGGAAGATAAGTGAGGTGATACATATGTGGGAATATAGGAAATATGTCATAGAACTGTCCTAAAAATAAGACAACCAATCAAATAGAGGCCCATATTGGAGAAGCCAAATAAGGAACACTGAATGCAGACATAAATAAAGAAAATACTGAGATGGGTGAGTCATTAATGCTGAAGAGAATCTTGGTTAAATATGAGAAATAACCTCATGAACTATCATAGAGGATAACTATGTTTAGGATAATGTGCAAGTCTAAAGGGAAATGCTGCAAAATGGTCATTGACAATGGTAGAACTGATAATGTGGTCTTTAGAGAGATGGTGGAGAATTTAGGATTGCAAATGATGGTGCATCCTACTCCATATCTAGTGTTCTGGCTACAAAAAATGACATCATATTTTAGTAAGTCAACAAATTAAAGTAGAATTCTAGATTTGTATCTATAAATATGAAGTGTTATGTGACATTATTCCTAGTGATGTTTGTCATATTTTGTTGGGAATACCATGGTATTATGATAGGAGATTTTTCCACAATAGGAGTATAAATAAATATACCCTTGAAAAGTATGGTCATGAGCAAGTTATATTACCATTGAATGAAGAAAGGACAAAGGAAGAAGCAGGCCCAAGCATGCTAATGATGAGTGGGAAAGAGAGAACGTGAGAAGTTAAGGAAGAATAAGAGGTACAATTATCTTTAATTGGAAAATCGAGAGTAGTACTTGCTAATACTATTTTAAGTTATTTATTTGATGAAATTCAAGCATTATTAGATGAACTTTGTCGATATTATTATTGATGAGTTTCCTAATGAATTACCACCCATGAGGAGCATTAGTCACCACATAGATGTGATCCTAGAATCTAGTCTACAAAATAAGGAAGCTTATAGAATGACACCCAAGGAGAGTGAGGAAATTAGAAATCAGGTTCAAGAGATCATGGATAAGAAACTAATTAGAGAAATTTTAAGCCCTTTTTTTGTACCTGTAATGAGTCTAAAGAAGGATGGAGGTTGGAGAATGTACATTGATTCTAGTGCAATAAACAAGATAACAATTAGGTATATATTTCCCTTACCTCGTATAGAAAATTTAATGGACTATTTGAGTGGTGCCAGTTTCTTTTCAAAAATATATCTAAAAAGTATATATCACCAGATTCCAATGAGATAAGATGATGAGTGGAAAACAACCTTCAAAAGTAATGATGGGTTGTATGAGTGGAATATTATGCCTTTTGGCTTAAACAATGCCCCCAATACCTTCATGAGACTCATGAATGAGGTTATAAGAGAATTTATATTTTAATTTTTTATTCTATATCTTGATGACATTCTTGCTTACAAAAAAACAAGAAAAAAATTAAGGTTCTTACAAATAGTGTCGAGAAAGCTACAACAACATAAACTTTTAGTAAATATGAAAAAATGTTCTTTCATGAAGATCGAGCTAGTCTACTTAGGTTTTGTGATTTTCCCAAAAGCAATGAATATGGATCCAGGGAAGGTAAAAGATATTAAGGAGTGTCCTTCTATAAGAAATTCTTATGAGATAAGGATTTTTCATGGATTGTATATTTTTTTACAGAAACATTATTTGGAAATTTAGCCATGTATGTGAACTGATAGTTGAAACTGTAAAGAAAAAACAACAACCATTTACATGAAGAACATCAATTGAAATGGGATTTAGTTTGTTGAATAAAATATTATTGAGCAACTTGTTCTAACCCTACGAGATTTCCATAAAAATTTTGAAGTAAAATGTGATGCAAGTGGGATAGCCATTGGAGTCATTCTAAGTCAAGAAGATAACCAATTGTTATATCATCTTATCACCTTTATATACTTGATGATCTATGTATTGGACTTGGGCAGCCATTTCCATTCAGACTTGGTCATTTTCTTAAAAAAAAATATTGTGAATTCCATACGCAAGTCTGCCCTGTCTAAAACACGTGCAGTCGTGGGTCCACTCATATCTGACCTGCATATACAATTTAAAATATTAATAAATATAAAACTCCCTATATTTTGTGTGGGGTTTACAGGGTTTACCTGAATTGCACCTACACCAGCCCGTGGCCAAACTGTTTCCCAACTGAAAAATAATAATTTGAGGACGTATAAATACACCTCATGGGGAAGGCCTAAGGGAGGAGAGAGAAAGGTATTGATACTATAGCCTGTTATAGCCCAGATCAAGTCTGATTATCCCTGTGCCTCCTGCACTTCCCAGGTTCAGGAAACGCTTGTTTCCTTCTTTGAGATGTTCACCTCTTTTATGTGACATTCTTGTGCACCTTTTATGGAAGAAGATTGTTGAGGCTTGGGTTGGACGGATCCAGAGGAAAGTTTTGCTTGGAGTTGTGGCTGATTTTAGGTGATATTTCTCTACATCTTTTACATTCATCAATAAAAAAGCTCTGTCCTGAATCTGATGTCATGATCTTATATGCTTTTATGCATGTTAATGATCTCGTAATTGTTAATTTCTTGTTATATTTTATAATATTATATGATCTAACCTACTGACATTTAGGATATATATATTGTACAACTATTCTATGTGTTTTTTCTTGATTCAGTTGCAGGTTTTGAAGCACGTGGAGAAGAAGAGGGTTTGCACCCTGCGGGAATTATCTCAAATGTAGGACATACGGGTAAGGTCATCTCTCCCAATTTTACTAGTTTAACCATTAATACCTTTACTTTGATTGTGTCTTGTTGTTGTATGCATTTCGCTCTGTAAGGTCCCTCAACCCATACTTTATGGTAGTTTTTCTTGCAACAAAATTGGCGACTCCACTGGGGCTTACATCCGTGTAATTCCTATTTCGGGTTGTTTTATCTGGATTTTGGGTTCTCTGACTGATCTGATCACTTTCTCGATCTTGTTGATTCTTTATCCATCCAGGCTAAAGTTCTAATCTTCTGGATCAGGCTTGGATTTTTTTTCCTTGTTGTTTATTCTATACACAATTTTTAGTGCACACAGTCGTGTAAACATCCATTCCTGTCCAAATAAACACACATATATGTGATTTTCCTTAAACACAGACATGTATACATGCATGTTGCACACTTCCAACCTGTGTATGGCCAGTTTTAATTGAAAATTTGATTTTTGGAGTCCTATAAGGTATTTTTTCGTTTTTTTGGTTACCGTTGTAGAACCTATGATATGTCTGGATAGTGTTTATGTCTGTTGTGTATAAATTTCTCTCCTTCTTGCTTGAAAACCTAGTCAACCTAGGGTTTTCCTTTCTTGGTGAAGTTTCAGTTTTGGTTGTTGCACTAGGACTTCTTTTAGAGGTTCTTGGCTATTCTAACATTCCATAACAGTGAGTTTGCGTCGGTTTTCTCATGCTTGGCCTCTCATTGCTTCACTTTTTGGTTTTTGGCTTGTCAGCTTGTTTGGTTTTCTTGGTTTCGTAAGATGAACTTTTCTGAAAAATCTTGAAGTTTTCTTCTTTGTTTCTTGAATTTTTTGTGATTTCTAGAGTTTTATGCTGCTATTTCAAGTCATTTTCTTAGGTTAGTTACTTCATTCCATTTATTAAGTCTCGTCATGAAAGTGACATGGTTAGCTTAAGGAATTTGGAGTTGCTTGTTGGCTCAATTTGTTTTTATTTCCTAGGAAAAAATTCATATTTTTTCATTAATAAGTAAGAAAAATTACATGTTACATTCTACATATAATAACCAGTAAGTCCATGGTTCTATATCATCTCTGAAGAGGCAAATAGTAGTCAGATAATCAATAAATGACAGTGATAAAAACCTAATCTGATCACAAATATGTACAGAAATACATGATAGCAGCCGATATAATTAATGTTGATAAATAGAGTACCGTCGGCATGATAAAAATGATCTCCAACAATGATGATGATAACAAAATTGCAGTCATGGAGTGACTGCTCTCATATCTTGTATGTCCTGGAGTGACTCCTCTAGAGTATTTTTCATCATCATCATGTGGCGAGGTACATTTCCATCAATAATGGGGGTTGACATGCCATCCTTTCGAATCATTGTGGTAAAAATAGGAAGGTCAACTTCTCGGTGGAATAACTTTTATATACAAACTCTCACTAAAAAAATTATTGCATCATTAGTAAGGTATATGTGTTTAGAATATTTTTAGGGGGAATGTACTTAATAAATAAAATTTTACCCCTAGAAAATGTTTTTTTTATGCCTCAAGTTGCTTCTAGAATGTTTCAGGCCCCAACTTTCCAAACATGGGCTTATCTATAAAAATGGTTGTGTGAATTGAATTCTCCTCTTTTTTAACTCTAAAAGCAACAGTAGGATGGGAAATAATAAAATGATCCAATAAAATGATGCCTCCCTAATTTTGGAGGCTTTTGGTCCCTAAAATAATTTACTGAATGAGGTGAGGAAATTTCTCCTTCATCTTCTCTTAGGCGCACCATTTATCTTTTCCCATAAGTTGTCCTTTCAACCAAATTTTCGAAGGTCATGCTACCCTTGTCTTGTATTTCTAGACCTCTTTTGAAAAATTGTATCCTTTATCAACTATACCTTAGTATCTCATAAAAAATCCTCTATATAAGGTAGGACATGTTCCTCTTCCCGATCTAGAATGGAAGAACCATAGAGTTTCAACTTCTTTAAATTCACCATTGAGTAAATGCACATGTATTGGGATAGACTAAGTCCATAGGAATTCTCTTCCACCTTTTCTAGTATCTCAAAGGGACCATTCACTGAGACTTGATTTTCTTACCAAGACACTATAGTCGTTCCTTGTTCAACTGTAACCACATTTTTTATCCCATCTTGAATGACTTATTTGTTTTGTGTCAATAATTTCCAACTTTGAATTGTTATTATTACTTCAAAAATGTCTCATGTACTTGTATATGGATTTTCCCAATCTTCTAAAAAAAATACTTCCCTTTAGGCATCCCCTATAAGATCCTTCCTCACTCCTCCTTGTTTCCCATATGTAATATCCAAAGGTGATGGAGGCAAATATCCAAAAAAAAATTCAAATGGGGACTTTCCAATAAAAGTGTGAACCTTTCTATTATAAGAGTGTGGTATATACTCCAAAATTTCATCCCAAGACTTTGAATGTTTATGATTTTACTTTTTAACCCCCCAAAAGCTACACCAACTCCTATTGACTATTATTTCATCTATATCCATGGACAAAATGTCATATACCTATTAAACTTTGTGTCCATATTCTCCCACAATGTAGTCAAAAATTCACTGATAAATATTGTTCCTTATCTAAAATGATGCTCTTTGGTATCCCATAGTGCACCATGACTTTTCCAAAGAATGAGTTCTCTAATTCTTACCTACTGATGGTCCTTTTACAAGGCATTAGAACACACATCTTGTTGAAAATATCAACTACCATGAACAGGTAGTCATGTCCCTTCATAGTTGTTGGTATGCCTCCCACAAAGTTCATGGAAATGCTTTCGTAAGGATCAACGAAAATAGTTATGGTATATTACAAACCTTATTTCATATATCTAATATTTATATTACAACAAATAATGCACCCTCTTATGAACCTAGCTACCACTTCTTGCATCTTAGGACAATACACATACCTCTACAAGTTGGTCATTGTCTTCTAATGTAAGAGCATCCGTCGTGATTTTTTTCCTTTTAATATGATAAAATATTTCCTTTAGAAGATATTTATAGCCTTGGGAATCTATTAATCAGGTAAATTGTCCCCAAAGGATAAATGTAATTAATTGATAGTATAAGGTGACATTAATCTTCTAGAAGGAGGACACTTGCAAGAATCTCCAAGAACTGTTTGCTAAAACTCCATATTTCCTTGTGGAGATATTTTTTTTCGAAAGGAGAGTCATAAAAGGAGGGGAGACCTGATGTTTAGAAGCTCTCAAGTCTCTATAATGATACTTGCTATGTAAATTCTTGAAAACCAAATATACTAGAAAACCCATGTGTTTTTGTTGGTTAATAATGTGATTAATCTATGTCTGTTGACGCCTATGAAAAGTAAAAACGATTATAATTTGTTGTAGGTTTACATTCACATAAGTCGATAGAGTGAACTTAGTGGCTAGAATCCCTAATGAGGGTCAATGTCACAAGATGAGGGACTCTTGTAGCTAAAATCTAATATATTGGGCATTGAATAAACCAAGTTGAGTTGATAGGATGGAGTGAGATAAAAGGAAGCACTAATTTAGGTCCATTAGAATTTTGATATGAATTCATAGGAATTCAAAAAATAAAAAAGAATATAGAGTTAGCACAAGGTTCCAGTGGGATTGAAACCCTGATTGCAGACCCCCCCTCTTTATTGACGTCAGGAATCACTCCCCCAAAATCAATGAGAGATTTCAATCATCCTATGCCTAATCCTTGTCGTCTGATTGATAAGGTGGAACCTTGAGATGGAAATGCAAGTGTAAAACCCACCTCAAATAACTAAGGGACACCCCCCTCACAGCCCCCATATTTATTGAGAGATCATCCTTCGCCTAATCCCCATCATCGAACTGATAAGGTAGGACCATAATATAGAACCATGAATGAGAGTTGTTTTATAATTTATGGAGCTACATTAATACACAAGAGACTGTTTAAGATGTGCCTAAGCTATAAATATGCCCTAAGGGGTCGCATTAGTTCCTTTTGCATTCTATGTGATTCCTGTGAATTGAGCTCTCTAATTTCCAAATTCTGTTTGAATTCTATCTTTGGTATCAACCCGTTGTTTGAGGAGGTGTTGCACCATAGAGGTTTAGGTCACTTAATATAGCCCAGCATGACTACTACCAAACCAGGAGAGGAACCCGCTGTGCAAGCTATTGAGACCCATGTGCCAGCTTAGACCAAGAAGGGATAGACCTCATGGTCCCGAAAAGCACCTCGAGAGAAAATCCCTAAGCTGTGCTCCACGGCAGTAGAGTGCCAAAAGAATTTGATGGTCGAGTTTCCTAAAACAGTAATGGAGGAAGAGGATGTGTTATAAATTGCACCTATTTCGCGGTTTTCTGCATATGTCACACCGCACAAAGCTTTGGTGAGGGTCCTGAAGGATCTCAGCAAAGTGCATTCTTACATCAACATGCCATTAATCCCAGAGAATGTGTCGATGGAAGGCAATATGTTTGCCAAAGTTCTGCTACTAAAAATTTAGGACTAGGACCTCATGGATCAGGAAAATTTTCCAGAGCTCGTGTGCCAAAAGGTACTTAAACCAGGTTCCTTATGAGGGAATAATAGTGCCTGTTGAGCCGAAGTGCTGGGTGTTGGGCTTACACAAATCAGGTTTTCTAAACTTGTTACAGATTCCACACTTCGAGTGTAGCCCCCCCAATGACATCTGCGTGCGTCAGTTGCTCGCGCTCATCCACGACGATTGTCTATGGCTAGGAGAGTGCATACCCATTGATCATGATTTGATACATCGCATAACCAATCTGCCCAATCAAGGGGTGGACCTGGTGGCAAAATTTGGAGGCAAAAGCAATGAAAAGAAGATCGTTGGGAAGATTAAGAGTGATTATCAGGTCACGCGCCACAGTCACGATTTTTTTTTAAGCAAGATTAATGACCCCGTTGTACAATTTTGTACTCTCATCCTATCCAAAAAAATTATGAGGAAGTGAAGACCGAAGGAATTCCCAACCCAAGTTACCGCGCTCGCTGGACAGTGCAAGAAGGGCATGTAATACAATTGGGCCCAATACCTCTATAAAGAATTCATTGAGAATGTGTGTGAGGCACAAGAAGATAGGAAGAACTTTTATTACATCTTTTTATTTCTCCTCATAGCACTCATCGGATGGAAGGTGTCGGAAGAAATATAGTTTCCCTATATTGAGACCAACATGTGCGAAGCCGTGCACTATGAAGCCACTCTTTAGAACTCAATGATTCTCGCGCGAATCACTAAAAATAAAATCTTTTGGATTCTTTTTTACTCGATGATGTGTCAAGCCATTCAGTTAAAGCCAAGGTTTTCCCCAACCTTGTTTGAGCAATACAAATTGGTTTTCAGACTTCAAAGCGTCGTTCCATAATATACATATATGCACGAAGAGTGTTGTGGAGGGCATTTGGTATGAGTTGTCATATTTGTTCACAGAAGATGACTTAGTGCACGTAACAACGGAGTGGTTACCTACTTTTTTGGAGACACACACCATGGGGGGGCTTCATCATCCATTCCAAAGACCCCAGTAAAGCCCAAAACCACAACAGGGATGTAGCAAAAGGGTGAAGATGTGGAGGTTGAGCCTACGCCAACGACCACCGGAGAGACAATTGACTTAGAGTAAAAAACAGAGGCTAAAAATAATGGTACAGGTGTTCGAGCAAGCTAAGGCTCATACTGCCAAGGGGACTTAGCGTGGCTCTCAATCCATGGGTGGTCCGCAAAAAAAGAGAAAAAGGACCAAAAAATTTGGCATCGAGGACCTCACTTTGACAGAGGATAATTTTAATGAGATTGCAAATACCATGACATCTACAACTGAGGATATGTGGAAATTTCTAGAGGTGTAGTACAAAGTTGCACTCGAAGGAGTGCAGACTAGAATCCAAGAGCTCAAAGTACAAGAAATTCCGATCCAAGCGAACCAACATCAAGCGAGCATGCCTGCCACCAGCACGCAGCCGATCAACACAATACTACGATCAACTAGGGATATCCACCTCATCCAAATCCCTACACCTTCCATCCACATCAAGTCGCCAAATCTGCACGTGACACTCAGAGCCTAAGAAGAAGTCAATTTTGATTTGGCTATGCTGCCAATAGGGAAGCTCCACATGATCCACAACATGATTGTGGGCAAATTTTAGTTCAGAGAGGACCGAGCCTACCGCACTGCCAATGAATCCCAGTAGCAAGCAAAAATCCTTCAGAAAAGACAATAGATATTGGAGGAGGCATGCTACACAATTGAGGTTCAGTGTGTCTCCTTGGAAGCTAAGTCTGATCAAGTATGCAGTGATTTTCTAGCAGTCCCTGCCTTAGTCGCACCTACAGAAAAATTGGAAGGTTTGGTCGTTGCACTTAAGGCATTTCTTGATGAAGTGTATACTGTCTGATAATAATTCGAACAAAAAATTTCAGACTTGCTAATGAAGTTACAGCCAGAAAAACCTCTGGAATTTAGAGCACAGTGTGTCACAGAAGTCGAGGCAACAACAGATAGCATCTCAACTGTAGTAACAGAGTGCGGCCAATTGTTAGATAAAGCCATGGGTGTTTGGACTTTGGTTCAGAATGACCCAATGGTGCAGCAATTGCGTAATGAATTGTGCATGAAATAGAAACTATTTGTAAACATAAGGATGGTGGCGTGTATAATGGTCAGAGCACAACGGCTTGCCTGCCTCCATGAGGGCAGATCTATTAAAAAAGATATAGAAGATCTGTGACGCCGAGAGCACCTTTTGGAAGCAAGGATGCAACCGTGGGTTGAGGAAGCCCTGCAGTTGTCTTATACATTGGATGGCGCCCTTAAGAGCCTTCAGCAGACCCAATTCAACATCGATGTGGCAATTGAAGGGTGGACAACTGCAAAATTAGTGAACGAAACATAGGGAGCTAATGCACAAAGTATCGACATGATCTTGCCACTGAAGAGATTTGATGAAGTGTTCAAAGCGAAGATGAAGGAGCCCACCCCATAGTGACTCAGGATGAGTCACGAGTTTGTGTTGGGGGCTTGTTTGAGCGGGGTTCCCTAAGGTCAATTTTGGTAAGTTTTTGTAAATTTTTTGTTATGCGCACTGCGTGAAAGAGTCAAAGGGGCTTTGGGGTGGGTCAAAGTCCCTATTCAATGTAAAAGGGTTTAAGGGAAAACCATGAGTGTCAAACCATAGTTTGAGACCATGGCATATGCGCGCTAAGATTAGTATAAATATAGACAGATCCATTCAAGTGAATATAGAATATGTTTCATGATGAATGTTTTGTAATATTTTGATCTAAGTCTAGGTTTTGGGTAGAAAAGGCTCTTGCTGGCTATGTGCGCAGAGACCTAAGTCATGGCTATGTGCGGACTACGCTCGCTGTGTGCGTGGAAGGATAGGGTATATTGAAAGACTAAATGTATTGAAGTGTTGGATCTCTTAATGTAGAAGATGGTTTTGGTGAAGTTGAATGTGTTATGCACTTGGCATGTTATTTATTTTATTAACTGTGAATCTGTTCTGTTATTTCATCTTACTTATGTTTATGATTAAATGCATCTACGCAAATGAATGAAGTATATTAGGCATGAAGTACATTGTTGACGAATAGATCTGTTGAAAGTGTATCTATTTACTATGCGTGAATATATATATATATATATATATATATATATAGAAGTATTCTAAGATACTCTACAACAAATTTTAAATGCATCTACGCGAATGAATGAAGTATATTATGCATGAAGTACATTGTTGATGAATAGATCTGTTGAAAGTGTATCTATTTACTATGCGTGAATATATATATATATATATATGTGTGTGTGTGTGTGTGTGTATATACATATATATATATGTATATATATATACATATATATATATCTATATATATATATATATATATATATATATATATATATATATATATATATGTATGTATGTATGTATGTATGTATATGTATATACATATGTATATATATGTATATGTATATGTATATACATATACATATACATATACATACATACATACATACATACATACATATATATATATATATATATATATATATATATATATATATATATATATATATATATATAGATATTGAAGTATTCTGAGATACTCTGCAACAAAGTTGATCTATTTTTCTCATTTTCTATTGTTGCGCGCATCTGTATATGATCTATGATAGTTCCATTATAAATCCGTTTTAGGGCCACCACATCAAATTATTCCTCAGGGTGTGGAAACTTGGTTCCAGCAGCCCTCCATACAGCTTTGAGTGAGACTTTGATCTGCACAAGTAAGTCATTGGCGAAAGGGCCAGTAATTGGAGGGTTTGTTGGTTGCGAAATAAATATAAACCTAGGTCAGGACCTGTTGTAGCTCCTACAACACCCTCCAAAAATACATAAAATCATAACACATACTTCAAAATTTTTGGAGCCCCTTTGAAACTAAAGAAGGAAAAAGCCAAGTAAAGTTTAAAGAGCAAGTCGCTAAGTCGCGTATCCATGATTTGCGACCCATGCGACCTATGCGACTCTGCGACCCTTAGGTCGCATAGGTCGCCAGGTCGCAAGAGTCGGAAGTCAATCAATTCGCGACCTTGCGACCCAGCGACCTTAAGGTCGCAAGGTCGCAAAAGTCGCAAAATTAAGTTTTTAGGGAATTAGCGACCCAGCGACCTAGCGACCTAGCAACCTTTAGGTCGCGAGGTCGCAAGGTCGCAAACTCACAACTTGCGACCTCATTAAGTATCCGCACGTGCGACCTTTTTATATAAGGTCGGGTCGCTAGGTCGCATTTGTAACTCTCAGCGAAAACCGTGGAATTGTTCTGACAGGTCGACTGGCGCGTTTTCTTCCGGGTAAGTTGCCTTTTTCCTCCCTATGTTTCCCTCTTAAGCATTTCTTGCCATTATTGAGCCTCCCCACGGTCTTATTTATTTGCTGGAAAGGATGTAGGGTTTTTTCCTTTGAGTTTCACCGTTGTTTTGTTTCCCACAAACCCCAAGGGCACCCGTCTCTTGCCTAAATCCTCATGGCTATGCCTTATGGTCAGTTTAGGCCCTTTCAAGCCGCATACTTTTCTCGTTAGGGAAAGGTTAGCCGCAAAGTCGCGCGCGCGCGAAACCCTCCGGCAGGCGCAAGTGCGACCTGCGACCTAGCGACCAGGTCGCAAGGTCGCAAGGTCACAAAATTCCTTCTCAGCGACTCTGCGACCCTGCGACCTAGTCGCGAGGTCGCGAGGTCGCGTGTGAGTCCTTTGTGTGGATCAGCGACCCAGCGACTCCCAGAGAAAAATCAATTAAACTTTGCATGTATAGACTTTATTCAGCCATTATCATCATGTCTTTCTTATCCTGGGATTCTGTTTTAAATGCAACAGGTGAATTTAGAGCAGACGCGGTACCGGTCCTCTCCGACTCTAGCAATATGGCACCCCGAGTATCCCGAAGGAGAAGTAGGCAGGTGGTGGAGGAAGAGTCAGACACAGATATACAAATATCTCCGCCACCAATATACAGAGACACCCTTTGCACCTTCGCAAAGGAGGATAGCCTTAGGTGGTATGAAGTATACCGTGAGTTCGCCATGCCAGAGGATGAGTTTCCAGAAGATCTCCCGGACCGGGAAGTATACCTGAAAGTCAAGAAGTCCAACCAGACCTAAAGGTGGTCACATCCACCATCTTTCCGTGCCTGTGAGATGTTGGATCGGATCATACAGAAGACGGATCCAAAAAACTTCGCAATCCGAGATAGTGCAGAAAAACTGCACATTGGAGAGTTCAAAAGCACAAAGTTCACTACTCGCTACCCAAACCAAAGGTGAACTTCACCCGAGGTGAACTTCACCCTAAGATGGTTTTCTCGCAAAAATGAAGTGCCGATGGTTGATACAATCGTAAACAGGCGTAACCGTATAAATTTAAAATCAAGAAAGACCAGAGTACCTTGGTGGCTGCCCAAGAAGGTCTACAAGCTAGTGGCCGCCATGCTGTGCAGAATATACGGGCGTTCAGACGCCACCACCTTCAATGGAACATGGGCAACCATTATGGAACACGTAACAGTCCACGGCACTCGGTTCAATTGGGCTGGTATATTAATTGGCTCCATGCACACAAATTTGGCTTCAGCTTTAGCCCCAGATGAGGGAGCGCCATCAGAATTCTACATGGCTTCGTATCTATTAGATGCTGTCTGTGCCCAGATGCATGTTGATGGATGGCCACATAACTGGGACCCCGAACAGACCCAGGCAATACACTTGCAGACCAAGGTATTCTGGGAATCCAGGTACAAGTCGGACATCGAAAAAATCTCTCACATATTCATTCCTGCCCTCTACGGGAAACTATTTGGTCAAGACACCCCCTGCATGTCTTGGCGAGCAATGGAGACACTAGGTCAGGTGGCACACTAGTTCCCATTCGCCGAATTCACAATCATCCGAGTATTTGGCTCGTTTAAAGCACCACATGCTCTACCTAAGTTTATTGTAAGGTGCTCTCATGTAGGAGGCATAAGTCAGATGACCTCGCTTCTCTAACGTCCTTTCCAAAGGGAAGAAGAAGCCTTGGCCCACTCTACCTCTCACCATTGGTGCTTATACAGTCAATGACTCCAGAGAAGTAGCGCGTGAAGGGGAAGAGGTAAAAAGTTATCACTTCAGAAATCTGGATTGTCGAACTTATGACCCGGTCAGGATAGTTCCTGAGCATTGTAAAAGGGCCAATTTTAGATGGAGTTATCAGCACGTCAAGCGCCCGGCAGAGGACGAAAAAAGAAACTGGTACAACGCAGAAAGGCATCTAGCTCCAGGGATCGACTCTGACCGAGAGGAAGAGGATCACCAGAATTTAGGAGATAGAAGCCATAAGCTTGGAGGCTCTTCTTCCTCCAAAGATAAGAGAACACAGACCGGTACGGGGCCTGACACCGCAGAGTAGCAAAGGGAAGCAGAAGCCCAAGCCAAGAAGGAAGAGGAAAATAAGATGAAAGAGGATGAAGAGAAACGTAAGAAAGACGCCAGGACAGAGCGAAAAAAGAAAAAGGAGGAGGAAAAGGAAAGACAGGAAAAGGAGGCACAGGCAGCGGCAGAAAAGGCACTGAAGGAAGAACTCGACAAAGTCGATCGTCAGAAAAAGGCAGAACAAGCCGCCGCGGCAGAGCGAAAGAGAAAAGCTGAAAAGGAAGCAGAGGCAGAGGCAGAACGCAGGAAGAAAGAAGAACACGACAAGGCGGAAGCAGAACGTCGACAAAAGGAGAAAGAAAAGGATCAAACGCAGGATGAAGAGGACGAGCTAATAGATGACATTGACCTATCTCGCCTGGATATCCCTGCAGGTGGCGCGAAAAGTACCCTCAATGTTGATGACTTTCCCGGGGAGCAAGAAGAAGAAGTCTTCGACTTGACCAGATTGACATTTGACCAATTCTCTTTCAAGATACGGCAAGAGAAAAGGAAATCCTTAGCGCAAGGCCATCCCGCCAGGAAGAAAGAGGAACATGACAAGGCGGAGGCCGAGCGCCGGCAAAAAGAAAAGAAAAAGGATCAAACGCAGGATGAGGAGGACGAGCTAATAGACGACATTGACCTATCTCCCTTGAATATCCCTTCAGGCGGCGCGCAAAGTACTCTCAATGTTGATGATTTTCCCGGGACGCAGGAAGAAGAAGTCTTCTGTCTGTCTTAATATTTGACTATCTTTCAAATAACAAGAAAAGAACTCTTGAAAAGAAGGCCAAACAACATCTCTACTTGCCGCCACAGAAAGGACATAGTCCCAGACACAAGGACTAATCCTGTTATGATAGCGTCAGTAGGCACCGCTTTTGCCGCGGCCACAGAGGAAAATGTCACTAGGATGAGCAGGGAAATTATTTCTTTACAGAACAGGCTAAAAGCGGCAGAGCAGGAGAAATCAAGGCTAGAAAATGAGATGTTGCAGCTCCAAGGTAGGCCCGCCCAAGTAAATGAGGTCCCACTGGCAGTCAGGAAAGAGTGTGATGTGTTGGAGATGACAATGAGGCAAGTATACTAGGAAATGCTCACCCTGAAACAAACAGTGGCCCCGTTGGCAGAGGCACGAGAGGAAACCAGGCAGAAACACAAACAGCTCAGGGAAGCCTCGGCAGCTTTGGACAAAATGATGAACTGGACAGCGCAGTATCAGCAAGCTCCCGAACATGTGCCTAGGAAGGATTAGAGTCATACGCAAGATGCCAAAGTACAAATTCGGATGAGTATGCAATCCAAAGACAAGCTGGCCAAAGATCTGGACAAAGTGGTGTCTGCATACAATCACCTAATCAGTGGTATTGACTCTATGAACGCTCTTCATCACATTCCGTCATTAGGGGCACTGAATGAAATCAATATCCGGGGAGGAAGAAGAAATCTGCCAGCCTTTTCTACAACCCGTGAGACAATGCCGCACCGTAATCTTCAGTGTTCATAAGAGAACCCAACCGCTGTTTGTCACTCCAAGACAAATCTATACCAAGCTCGTCAAACTCTCACGTCGATCTCTCGTAATAGAGACTCCGTGCCGAATGCCCTAGAATGTATGTATCGAATAGAGAAAGTCTTCCTTTTTCCCGATAACAGTAGACAATGTGACTTGCTGATTTCTCAAAGGCAAGAAAGTCGACGTTCCGTAAAACCTCACTCATGTACTTTTTTTTTTTTCCGCCATAGTTTAACTGGTCGTTAGGCCACACTCATGGGGCCGACTCGCGACGGCCGCACCCGCGACTGTCGTTAGGTCGTACCGCGACCAAGCCCAGGTCGCAATCTTTACTCTGTGTCGCAAGTGTGGCAAAGGTCGCAGGGAAGCTGAACCGTCGGGAAGCTGAACCGTCGGAAGGCCATAAGTGCGTCTTTTGAATCTATAAATTCCCTTGTAGGGCACATTGTAAAGGGGCTCCTCTTGGGTGGACTGAAAGGCAATATTGCATTGTAATTGAAGAATCATACTCTTGACATATAATACAAATACTTGTTAAAATCCCTTTGATTGGATGATGTGTCTAGCTGTGACAACACTGCGTGTATTCTGCGTATAATTTCAGAATATCTTTTGATTAATGAATCTTTTTTGCTAAATAGTATCATTGATGCTCCATTGTTATCTATGATTGTGTTGATGATGCTCAAGTTTGCTATTTATTCTCATGATGAAGGTTAATGAACTGTTTTATTAGCATTTCATTATATCTTTCGGAAAGTTAAGAAGATCTTCTCGCCATTAAAGAACTGTTTCTTTCGTGGTCAGATTATCTTGTATGCATTACCCCATAGATGTGTTGCTAACGGCATTTCTTGGGCGCATGCATTTTTTTTATTACTTTGCTACGCACAGTGTCATATATCAGTTTTGATACATCAGTCATGTATTCTGTATCATGTGAATGAGTGTATGTTTGCAGATTCAATCAGGTTGTTCGAGACCGAAGAAGCCACATGGTACCATCTACACCCCCGACTCAGATCCCTACTCCAAACGGTTCAAAGTCTAATTGGGACTTTCTACCGGGGAGATCCCCTACTGTTGGCTGGACATATTTTCCCCGTCAACAGATTTGGCGCTAGAAGGAGGGCCATGGCATCCTCCCAGCATACGACCGATATTCCATCACAAACTCCCCACCGGGAGGTCATAAATAACGAACCTCCTCTTCCCCCCTTAGAGGATATTCCAACGGAGGAGGCTCGGTACTTTGAAATCACTAACGAACAGTTAATATCCTTACGCCTAGTTGCCCGTAATCTCATCAGGGATTTACGGTATGCCCCTTTCATGGAGTGTCTAGCTCACACTAGGACTCCTGCTGAGAACATCACCTGTAATGGTGTGCTTGTCCGCACCATACCTGAACTTGTGAACTCCATGATTGAAGATCTCGGGCGGGCTGTCCAGGAAAACGACCCCATTCTCCAAGATAGTGAAGGTTTCCCTGATACTGAACCTTTCCCCGAACCTCAGCCTGACTTACATCAGTGGAACAACAACCAAGTGTATGACCTGCGAGAAGAAGGAGAGGGGGGTCGAAGGAACGAGAGAGAAGTTAACACAGGACGAAGAAATGAAAGAGAAGGCAACACAACCCAAAGAAATGTAGGGGAAGGCATCAGGCCTCGAAGGAACGAGGGTGGAGTCAACAGAGGTCACAGACGTGGAGGCAGAGGAGATATAGTTCGCGGCCAAAGACACCACGTAAACGATCATCACCACCAAAACCAAAATAGGCCCTTTCCCCATAACTGGGAGTATTTTAGAAACATGAATAACCGTGAAAGACACCAAGACGAACACTCTCGCCATCATGGCGAAGCATCAGTGTCAGGGATAGGAAGTGAGTCCGAGGCAGAATCCCGATATCGTCAGCACCCCAGAAGGGTGCAACCCCTAGCCTGGATGGCTCAATCCCCATGTGCTCTTTTAGGTCCTCTCCATGATATGCCTAGACACCCGGAGAAGCATCTTCCTAAATTAGATCCCGAGAAAGGTACCTCCGCGGAAGATCATATTAGTAGTTTCTATCTATCCCTACAAATCATGAGAGTTTAGTCTGATGATGTCGCATGTCGATTGTTCCCACACACTCTTGTAAACCTTGCAGCCACCTGGTACCATTCTCTACCCAGTGCTTCTATTTCTTCATGGGACCAGTTCCGTCGTGTGTTCCTGCAAAAGTTTGCAGAAGATAAAACACCCTCTATGCTCCTCACAGAACTAAGCACCATCAAGTGTCATAGAAAAGAGAAAGTTAAAGACTTTAACCAACGCTTCGCCACAATATTGCAAAAATTTCCTCCAAACTTAGCATTGGACGATTCTATCACCATCGACTACTATACTAAAGCTCTCCCTAGGGATATTGCCGTTTTTGTCAAACGTGAGGCCCGCGCTACTCTTACAGCAAATTACGCTGCTGCTCTCGCGGTAGAGAAGGACATGTTGTCGATAGGAGTCATGGACCATGAAGGAAAGGATGATCACAAACCAACTACTAAAAAAGGTCAGTCTTCCACCCCTAATAGAGAGAGAGAGACTTTTGATTTCGAGAGTATGGCCAAGACCCTTAAACTACTAACGAATGAGGTCTCTGACTTAAAGAGAAAGGGCGTTGAAACCTCAACTACAAATAAACCTCCAAAACCCTTTTTCAAGAAAATTAATCCCAACACCAGCAGACCTCCGTCAAACACCAGTGCCGCTCTCAACGTGGAGGAGATAAGGAAAGACATTTTTTGCTCTTTTCACCAAGCTGCCCATTCTGAGAAAACATGCCCGCAATGGATTGGCAGCATGACCGCAGTGGTTAACCAACTTTTGGATGACCAAACTCCAGGAAACCTGACAGAGGGTGAGGTTTCTGATCGAGATGAAGATTCGCTCCTAGATGGGGAATCAGGAACCTCTGTCTTAACTTTTGATGTAATCCGCGGGGAAGAGAGTCTTGCTCCCATTGATATCAACACGGCAGGCAGTCCCAAGGTTCAGCCCACTCGAAATTATAGTCTTAGAAGCAAAGGAACTGTCCCCGAACAATCATATGAGGACAAGAAAAGGGCTTTCCTGAGGAAAATTCTTCCTCCTGGAAACGAAGGACAAGCTACGCCAGAAAAGCCCATAAATAGTAATAGCAATGCAAGTCAAAAGACCAAACTCCCGGTGGAACCCTCGAAAACCACTACCGAACCTAGTCCCCAAACCGATACTAGCTACAACATAGTGGAGGACATGAAAAAGACAAGAGCTAATATCTCACTCTACGAGTTGGCCCGCATCACTAATCAAAAGGAACTTATTCTAAAATCTTTCTCCATCAACCAAAATACGAAGAACGTCAGCAACACGTCTGCACAAACCAATCCAGATATACAGTCTATAGTGAATGCTGTCAACACGAATTCGAGAGGATCCACCCCTCCCTTCCTTTTGTCTTTTGAGATGTTTAACTTCAACGTTCACAATTGTCTCGTTGACTCCGGTGCATCCACAAATGTCATGCCTCTATCTATGTGCAAGAAACTCAACATTCTCCCAGAGAAAACTGACGCAAAAATCATTCAACTTGACATATCACAAGTACCAGCCGTTGGAGAACTAAACAACGTCATCATCCGCCTCTCATCCGACTCTAGAGTTCATCAATGTATTGATATTGTGGTTGTTGACATCCCAGAAGCCTATGGTGTATTGCTTAGTAGAGACTGGTCTAGCAAATTGCAAGGATACTTCGCCACATATTGGTCTCACTTATGGCTACCTTACAAAGGGAGAAACAACCAAATCAGAGTCGAAAGTGAACCATACATGAAACACACTGTAACTGATTTGGATGCCACGAATGAACCCATCATCTTTGCCCAAGAGGAACTCGGGATGTGTTTCCTGGAGTCAATTTTTGGATGCTATCGACCTCCTCAGTCTTCAGTAGGCCCCGAGGTCCTTTCTGAAATGACGCTCGTCGCAGAGGAACAAGCCCAAACTGTCTCACACCAAGCCGAAATTCCTCCGCAATCCATTACACCCAAGGACCCGGAAAGTGACATATGGACCTTGTATTACGACGGTTCCAAGAATCTCGATGGTTCTGGCACTGGCTGCGTTTTGCTTGATCCACATAAGAAAAAATTCTTAGTCTCTTGTCGGTTGGAGTTCCAATGCTCTAACAACACTGCTGAGTATGAAGCTTTGATCCTTGGGCTTAAAAAGGCACTGGATTTGAAGGTAAAATGCTTACGGGTCATTGGAGACTCCGAAATTATCACTCGGCAGGTACGCAACACTATTCATTGTTTGTCTCCACATTTAAAGGCGTATCAGCAAGAGGTATGGCGGCTCATTTCTGCTTTTGACGCTTTTGGAATTAAATATGTTCTAAGAATGCATAATGCAGCGGCAGATACTCTAGCTAATGCTGCCGCAAGATTTACCCCTTTGAGGGACGGTTTATCTATTGAAGTTATGTATAAACCCTCCGTGCCAGACAATATCACTAACTTGCGTGTTTTCGATGATGATCAACAGGTGCTGGAATTTATGTGCAACTCAGAGATATTCAAAGACGCTGCTATAGATGAAGAGGAGCATGACCAAGCTATGCAAAAGGAGTATGAGCAAGTCAAAGGAAACCCCATGCCTAAAGGGGTGGTATCGCTTGAGAAGCTTTTTGATCTGCAAAACCGCTTCCGTGGCCCCCCAAATGCCAAAGTACAGAGCTCTATCTTAGCTCATCGACAAGTAAACTTGGGATCAGAGGATAATCCTAAATTTGTAAACCTTGGGAAGGATTGCACCCCCCAAGAGGCTCAAGATTTCACTCAGCTATTTCGCAAATATCGTGACGTGTTCGCTTGGACATATGAGAAATTACGCACATACGATACTCGAATCATACAACATGTGATACCCATCAAAGAAAATGTAAAACCTTTCCAACAAAAACTCAGGAAAGTACACCCTACGATGGAACCATTGATTTTGAAGGAACTCAAAAAACTCTTAGATGCACGCATTATCTTTAAAGTTCGCCATTCCACATGGGTGTCCAATTTGGTTCCGGTATGGAAGAAGTCAGGTGAAATTCGCTTATGCGTAGATTTCCGAAACTTAAACCGGGCCTCGAATAAAGATAATTACCCGGTACCCCCTATGGAGCAAATATTACAAGCAGTGTCCGGGTCAGAGATGTTCTCTCTGTTGGATGGATTCTCTAGTTACAATCAGGTACTGGTGGCTGAACCAGATAGGTTAAAGACTACCTTTCGGACTAAGTGGGGAACTTTCGCTTACAGGCGCATGCCTTTTGGATTAATCAACGCAGGAGCAACGTTCCAAAGAGCTATGGATATAGCATTCAGGGGTCTGATAGGCCAAAGTGTGGTGGTCTACTTGGATGATGTTACGGTGTTCTCTAAACGCCAGGGGGATCATTTGCGTCACCTCAGACAGATCTTCGAAAGGTGCAGAAAATACGGTATCTCGCTCAACCCAAAGAAGAGCGTTTTTGCCGTAGCAGAGGGAAATCTACTGGGTCACATCATAACTAAACAAGGCATTGTCGTTGATCCAGAACGTGCGAAAGCCATTGCTCAGATTTCTCCCCCCAGCAGTAAGAAAGCAATGCAGTCCTTTTTGGGAAAGATCAATTTTGTACGTAAGTTCATATCAGATTTCGCCCAGATAGTGAAGCCACTGCAGGGAATGATAAAGAAAAATGCTACCTTCAAATGGAATCAACCCGAAAAGGAAGCTTTCAACCAGATCAAGAAAGCTATAGCCGAAGCGCCTTCCCTCCAGAGCCCAGATTTCGACAGAAATTTCAGCTTGTATACGTTCGCTTCGGATTCGTCCCTGGCAGCCGTACTCACACAAAAGGACAGAAATAATGACGAGCGTCCCATTTCATTCATGAGCACCGGTCTGCAGGGAGCTGAATTAAATTATCCCAAAATCGAGAAACAGGCCTATGCGGTATATAAAGCAGTCAAACATTTCCGACCATACATTTTGAAAAACCATGTCACAGTTTACGTTCCCCACCCAGCTGTTCGCTCACTGTTCATGCAGCAGGAGCTGGGCAAGAGACGAGGGAACTGGGTTGCGTGTATGCAAGAATACGACTTAGATTTTAAGCCAGCACGCACATTTAAAGGGCAAGGTCTATGCCAAATGGCTGCAGAGGCCGCAAGTTCCCACCAGGTTGAAGAAGATAATTGGGAACAAGAAATTGATATGTACCAAACCGACGTCATACCTCAGATAAGGAATCCTTCTTGGTACTCGGATATTTCAGATTATTTAGCACATGGTACATTGGATCCCGCTCTAAATGCCAGACATAAACCTGCAATCAGACTCAAAGCTGCGTCTTACCAGTTAATCCAAGGGAAGCTTTTCAGGAAACATTCCGATGGGGTCATGTTACGCTGCCTGGAATATGATGAAGCTCAGAAGATCTTAATCGAGCTGCATGATGGACCAGCAGGAGGTCATTTTGCCGGGGATACTACAGCCCATAAAATAATGCGAGCAGGTTATTATTGGCCAACTCTTTTCAGAGATGCCCACGCATATGTTCGGAAATGCATTCAATGCCAGAAATTCGCAAGCCGAGAAGCGTGTCCGGCTGCTCCTTTGTTGTCAGTAGCAGTAGAAGAACCTTTTCAACAATGGGGTCTAGACGTCATTGGCGAGATCCTACCCCACTCTTCTAAGCAACACAGGTACATCCTAACAGCCACTGATTACTTCACCAGGTGGGTTGAAGCAATACCATTACGCCAAGTCAACGACCAGGAGGTAATGCAATTTGTCATTCATTCCATCATTACCAGGTTTGGCGTTCCGACCTCCTTGGTTTTTGATAATGCAACATATTTTTCATCTTTTAAATTATATGATTTTGCTTTAGAAAATGGTATCGTCCTTAAACACTCTGCAAAATACTATCCCCAAGGAAATGGTCTAGCAGAATCAACAAATAAAAATCTGATTCGCATCATTAAAAAGACCCTTCTGTCTCACCAACGCAACTGGCATAATGCTCTCCAAAATGCACTTTGGGCCGATCGCGTCACCCCTAAGTCCTCAATAGGCACCTCACCATATTTTCTCGTGTATGGGAAAGAAGTTGTCCTCCCACCCAATTTGTCTCTTCCTGCTCTACAGTTGTCTCAAGAGTGTCATGGTACCCCTTGCCCCGCCTTGCAAAACCGCATTGACACCCTGCTGAAATTAGAGGAGGAAAGGCAGAAAACCCGGGAGAAATTCGCCATCCACCAGAGTCGGATCAAGAAATGGTTCGATAAAAAGTCTGCAGGAGATAAAAAAATTGAAGTAGGAGACCTAGTCCTAAAATGGGATAAAGCACACGAAGAAAAAGGAAAACATGCCAAATTTCAAGCACTATGGATAGGTCCCTGTCAGGTTAAAGAAAAGGTGGGTCCCCATACTTTCCGATTGCAAACTCTGGAAGGAAAAGTCGAGGTCCTCCCGGTAAACGGGCATGACCTCAAACACTATTTTACTTGAATAGCCCTCAAAGGGCTGTTTTCCCCCCTGTATCATAAAAGTCGCATTTTTTTCTTATTAATAGTTTAAAAAAAAAAAAAAAAAAACTCTTTCTCTAACTCTTCAATGAAAACCTTGTCTAAGCTGCCCACAACTGGCTCACTCCTTGAAGAGGTTCTATGCTGATGAAAGGCCCTTCCCGCAAAACACGGGGCAGTCGAAACTCGCTTGTAATGGGCACCTAAGGATAATACACGGTCTTACTAAAGTCTTCAAGCATAAGGAACTACCTAGCGGCTTAAAAGGGTGCAGGCAGAAAAGGTCTTGCATAGCAGCAACCGGATCGTGAGGGAACAGGGCTAACTCAAGAGAATTGCAGGTCATCCGAGAAAAACCCGAGTCCTCATATGAGACCAGGAGCAACCTCTCTGCAAGCAAAATAAGTCGGGATCCCTCATCCGCCCAGGCAAAATATGCCCATCTAAATAAGTGCCACAGGCACATTCTCAAATAAGTGCAATCGCACACAAATAAAGGGTAAAGGATTGAGAAAGACTTCCTGCGCAGAGGGCACTGCCTCACGGTGGTGACCACCAGCCGCCCGCGCGGAGCAACGTTCATGACTCCTTAGACAGTGACTCCGCCGGAGCGGAGAGGTTCGCTGGCAGCGGAGCAACACCATGAGGACGAAATAATTGTACCAAACCCTGCAGTTGTCCAAGGTTTCCCCGACCCTCCCGGTCCTGGAGTGCGAAGAATTAAAATTCGGCTGATCTGCACCCAATAAGCCAAAAGGCCAGGCAAATATGCGAGGTGACAAAGGAAGGAAGGTGTAAACTCTGAGGTAAAAGAACAAGCTAGTATTAGGCCCCTCCCTCCCCCCTCATCGACCATTCATCGGCAGAGACTCTGAATTCAGCCAGTGAATCGCCATTTGTTGTAGCCCCTACAACACCCTCCAAAAAATACAAAAATAATAACACACACTTCAAAATTTTTTGGAGCCCCTTCCCATCCGAACTGAAGTTGGCAACGTGAAGAGGAAGCCGCATAAGTCGCGGATCGACATTTATGCATCGCGACCTACGCGACCGACCCTAAGGTCGCAGGTCGCCGTGTCGCAAGAGTCGGAAAAGTACTTATGCACTACACCTGCCGACCTTAAGGTCGCCAGGTCGCAAAGTCGCAAAGTGAAGTTTTAAAGAAATTAGCGACTCAGCGACCTTTGCGACCCAGCGACCTTAAGGTCGCAAGGTCGCAAGGTCGCAAACTTACAACTTGCGACCTCATTAAGTATCCGCACGTGCAACCTTTTTATATAAGGTCGGGTCGCTAGGTCGCATTTGTGACTCTCAGCGAAAACCGTGGAATTGCTCTGACAGGTCGACTGGCGCGTTTTCTTCCGGGTAAGTTGCCTTTTCCTCTCGATGTTTCCCTCTTAAGCATTTCTTGCCGTTATTGAGCCTCCCCACGGTCTTATTTATTTGCTGGAAAGGATGTAGGGTTTGTCTTTTGAGTTTCACCGCTGTTTTGTTTCCCACAAACCCCAAGGTCACCCGTCTCTCACCTATTTCCTCATGGCTGTGCCTTATGGTCAGTTTAGGCCCTTTCAAGCCGCATACTTTTCCCGTTAGGGAAAGATTAGCCGCAAAGTCGCGCGCGCGCGAAACCCCAAGAAAGGCGTTCAGTGCGACTCCGGCGACCCGGCCGACCGCCTTGGCCACAGGCCCGGGCGGCCACCCCTGTTAGCGACTCTGCGACCCTGCGACCTAGTCGCAAGGTCGCGAGGTCGCGTGTGAGTCCTTTTTGTGGATCAGCGACCCAGCGACTCCCAGAGAACAGTCAATTAAACTTTGCATGTGTAGACTTTATTTAGCCATTATCATCATGTCTTTCTCATCCTGGGATTCTTTCTTGAATGCAACAGGTGAATTTAGAGCAGACACAGTACCGGTCCTCTCCGACTCTAGCAATATGGCACCCCGGGTATCCCGAAGGAGAAGTAAGCTGGTGGTGGAGGAAGAGTCAGACACAGACATACAAACATCTCCGCCACCAATATACAGAGACACCCTTTGCACCTTCGCAAAGGAGGATAGCCTTAGGTGGTATGAAGTATACCGTGAGTTCGCCATACCAGAAGAGGAGTTCCCAGAAGATCTCCCGGACCGTGAAGTATACCTGAAAGTCAAGAAGTCCAAATTGCACCTAGCAGGGTCACATCCCTCCATCTTTCCGTGCCCAGAAATGTTGGACTGGATCATACAGAAGACGGATCCTAAGAACTTCGCAATCCGAGATAGTGGAGGTAAAGCTTTTGCAACATTGGAGAGCTCAAAAGCACAGGTCTACTACTCGCTACCCAAACCAGAGGTGAACTTCACCCCAAGATGGTTTTCTGCAAATGAAGTGCCGATGGTTGATACAATCAGAAAATGGTGGGCAGAACCAGATAAATTCAAAATCAAGAAAGACCAGGAGTACCCGGTGGCTAGTCTGAGGAAGGTGTATAAGTTAGTGGCCGCCATGCTGTGCAGAGTGTACGGACGTTCGGACGCCACCACTTTCAACGGAACATGGGCAACCATTATGGAACACGTAACAGTACACGGCACTCGGTTCAATTGGGCCGGTATATTAATGGGCTCCATGCACACAAATTTGGCTTCAGCTTTAGCCCCAGATGAGGGGGCGCCGTCAGAATTCTATATGGCTTCGTATTTATTAGATGCTGTCTGTGCCCAGCTGCATGTTGAGGGATGGCCACATAACTGGGACTCCGAACAGACCCAGGCAATCCATTTGTAGACCAAGGTATTCTGGGAATCCAGGTACAAATCAGATATTGAGCAAATCTCTCATATATTCATTCCCGCCCTTTACGGGAAACTCTTTGGTCAAGACACCCCCTGCATGTCTTGGCGAGCAATGGAGACACTAGGTCAGGTGGCACACTAGTTTCCATTTGCTGAATTTACAATCATTCGAGTATTTGGCTCATTCAAAGCACCACATGCTCTTCCTAAGTTTATTACCGATAAGGTGCTCATGCAGGAGGTATGTTCCCAGATGACCTCAGGCTTCTCCAATGTCCTTTCCAAAGGGAAGAAGAAACCTTGGCCCGCTCTAACTCTCACCATTGGTGCTTATACAGTCAAGGACTCCAGAGAAGGAAGAGGTAAAAAGTTACCACTTCAGAAATCTGGATTGCCGAACTTATGACCCAGTCAGGATAGTTCCTGAGCATTGTAAAAGGGCCAATTTTAGATGGAGTTATCAGCATGTCGAGCGCCCGGCAGAGGACGAAAAAAGAAACTGGTACAACGCAGACAGGCATCTAGCTCCAGGGATCGACTCTGACCGAGAGGATGAGGATCACCAGAATTTAGAGGATAGAAGCCAGAAGCTTGGAGGCTCTTCTTCCTCCAAAGATAAGAGAACACAGACCAGTACAGGGCCTGACACCTCGGATCAGCAAAGGGAAGTAGAAGCCCAAGCCAAGAAGGAAGAGGAAAAGAAAATGAAGGAGGAGGAAGAGAAACGTAAGAAATATGCCAGGACAGAGTGAAAGAAGAAAAAGGAAGAGGAAAAGGAAAGACAGGAAAAGGAGGCACAGGCGGCGGCAGAAAGAGCACTTAAGAAAGAACTCGACAAAGTCGACCGTCAAAAGAAGGAAGAACAAGCTGCTGCGGCAGAGCGAAAGAGAAAAGCTGAAAAGGAAGCAGAGGCAGAGGCAGAACGCAGGAAGAAGGAGGAACACGACAAGGCGGAGGCCGAGCGCCGGCAAAAGGAAAAAGAAACGGATCAAACACAGGATGAGGAGGACGAGCTAATAGACGACATTGACCTATCTCCCCTGGATATCCCTTCAGGTGGCGCGAAAAGTACCCTCAATGTTGATGATTTTCCCGGGACTCAGGAAGAAGAAGTCTTCGACCTGACCAGATTGACATTTGACCAATTCTCTTTCAAAATACGGCAAGAGAAAAGGAAATCCTTAGCGCAAGGCCATCCCGCCATCTCTACGGTCGCCACTGGAAAGGACATAGTCCCAGATACAAGGACTAACCCTGTTATGATAGCGTCAGCAGGCACCGCTTTTGCCGCAGCCACGGAGGAAAATGTCACTAGAATGAGCAGGGAGATTATTTCCCTACAGAACAGGCTAAAAGCAGCGGAGCAGGAGAAATCAAGACTAGAAAGTGAGATGCTACAGCTCCAAGGTAAGCCCGCCCAAGTGAATGAGGTCCCACTGGCGGTCCGGAAAGAGTGTGACGTGTTGGAAATGACCATGAGGCAAGTATATAAGGAAATGCTCACACTAAAACAAACAGTGGCCCCGTTGGCAGAGGCACGAGAGGAAACCAAACAGAAGCATGAGCAGCTCAGGGAAGCCTCGGCAGCTTTGGACAAAATGATGAACTGGACAGCGCAGTATCAGCAAGCTCCCAAACATGTGCCTAGGAAGGATTGGAGTCATACGCAAGAAGCCAAAGTACAAATTCGGATGAATATGCAGTCCAAAGACAAGCTGGCCAAAGATTTGGACAAAGTGATGTCTGCATATAATCACCTGATCAGTGGCATTGACTCCATGAACGCTCTTCATCACATTCCATCATTAGGGGCACTGGATGAAACTAAAGACTGGGAGCAGGTAGAGCAGGAAATTCAGTCATTTCTGCAACCCGTGAGACAAGCTGCTGCAGCACCAGAATTCGAAGCATCACAAGAGAACCTAAATCGGTTGCTTTTCACTCCAGTTCAAATCTACACCAAGCTTGCCTCACTCTCAATCCTGATCTCTCAAAAGAAGGAGACTCTGGTACCGAATGCCCTAGAATGTATGCATCGAATAAAGGAAGAAACCCCTCTTGTTGCTCCCATAACAGCAGATTACCAGGCTTGGCGAGATTTCCTCAAGGGCAAGAAAGTTGACGTTCCAGAAACTTCAATCACACAACCGCCTCCATAGCTCAGCTTTTCAGGCGTAAGTCGCGACCGTCCTTAAGTCGCAGGTCGCACCTGCACACAGGTCGCAGGTCGCATTTGCCCCCCAGGTCGCAGGTCGCACCGACTCTTAAGTCGCAGGTCGCAATCTTCTGAGTCGCAGGTCGCATGTTCGGCAAGGGTCGCAGGGAAGCTGAACCGTCGGGAAGTTGAACCGTCGGAAAGCCTGAGGGCGTTTCTTGAAACTATAAATACCCCTGTAGGGCACATAGTAAAGGGCTCCTCTTTTGTGGACTGAAAGGAAACATTGCATTGTAATTTAAGAATCATACTCTTGACATATTTAATACAAATACTTGTTAAAATCCCTTTGATTGGATGATGTGTCTAGCTATGACAACACTGCGTGTATTCTGCGTATAGTTTCAGAATATCTTTTGGTTAATGAATCTGTGTTATTAATAGTATCATTCATGCTCCATAGCTATCTGTGATTGTGTTGATGATGCTCAAGTTTTCTATTTACTCTTATGATGAATGTTAATGAACTGTTTTATTAGCATTTCGTTATATCTTTCGGAAAGTTAAGGGATATTCTCGCCATTAAAGAACTGTTTCTTTGGTGGTCAGATTATCTTGAATGCATTACCCCATAGATGTGTTGCTAACGACATTTCCTGGGCGCATGCATTTTGTTTATTGCCTTGCTATGCACAGTGTCATATATCAGTTTTGATACATCAGTCATGTATTCTGTATCATGTGAATGAGTGTATGTTTGCAGATTCAATCAGGTTGTTCGAGACCGAAGAGGAAGTCATTTAAGTGGTAGCCGGACCCACACCCCGGACGGGATCCCTACTCCAAACGGTTCAAAGTCTAATTGGGAATTTCTACCGGGGAGATCCCCTACTGTTGGCCGGACATATTTTCCCGTCAACAGATTTGGCGCTAGAAGGAGGGCCATGGCATCCTCCCAGCATACGACCGATATTCCATCACAAACTCCCCACCGGGAGGTCATAAATAACGAACCTCCTCTTCCCCCCTTAGAGGATATTCCAACGGAGGAGGCTCGGTACTTTGAAATCACTAACGAACAGTTAAGATCCTTACGCTCAGTTGCCCGTAATCTCATCAGGGATTTACAGTATTCCCCTTTCATGGAGTGTCTAGCTCACACTAGGACTCCTGCTGAGAACATCACCCGTAATGGTGTGCTTGTCCGCACCATACCTGAACTTGTGAACTCCATGATTGAAGATCTCGGGCGGGCTGTCCAGGAAAACGACCCCATTCTCCAAGATAGTGAAGGTTTCCCTGATACTGAACCTTTCCCCAAACCTCAGCCTGACTTACATCAGTGGAACAACAACCAAGTGTACGACCTGCGAGAAGAAGGAGAGGGGGGTCGAAGGAACGAGAGAGAAGTTAACACAGCACGAAGAAATGAAAGATAAGGCAACACAACCCAAAGAAATGTAGGGGAAGGAATCAGGCCTCGAAGAAACGAGGGTGGAGTCAACAGAGGTCACAGACGTGGAGGCAGAGGAGATATAGTTCGCGGCCAAAGACACCACGTCAACGATCATCACCACCAAAACCAAAATAGGCCCCTTCCCCACAACTGGGAGCATTTTAGAAACATGAATAACCGTGAAAGACACCAAGACGAACACTCTCGCCATCATGGCGGAGCATCAGTGTCAGGGACGGGAAGTGAGTCCGAGGTAGAATCCCGATATCGTCAGCACCCCAGAAGGGTGCAACCCCTAGCCTGGATGGCTCAATCCCCATTGGCTCTTTTAGGTCCTCTCCATGATATGCCTAGACACCCGGAGAAGCATCTTCCTAAATTTGATCCCGAGAAAGGTACCTCCGCGGAAGATCATATTGGTAGTTTCTATCTGTCCCTACAAATCATGAGAGTTCAGTTCGATGATGTCGCATGTCGATTGTTCCCACACACTCTTGTAAACCTTGCAGCCACCTGGTACCGTTCCCTACCCAGTGCTTCTATTACTTCATGGGACCAGTTCCGTCGCGTGTTCCTGCAAAAGTTTGCAGAGGATAAAACACCCTCTATGCTCCTCACAGAGTTAAGCACCATCAAGTGTCATAGAAAAGAAAAGGTTAAAGACTTTAACCAACGCTTCGCCACAATATTACAAAAATTTCCTCCCAACTTAGCATTGGACGATTCTATAACCATTGACTACTATACTAAAGCTCTCCCTAGGGATATTGCCGTCTTCGTCAAACGTGAGGCCCACGCTACCCTTACAGCAAATTACGTTGCTACTCTCGCGGTAGAGAAGGACATGTTGTCGATAGGAGTCATGGACCATGAAGGAAAGGATGATCACAAACCAACCACTAAAAAAGGTCAGTCTTCCACCCCAAATAGAGAGAGAGAAACTTTTGATTTCGAGAGTATGGCCAAGACCCTTAAACTACTAACGAATGAGGTCTCTGACTTAAAGAGAAAAGGTGTTGAAACCTCAACTACAAATAAACCTCCAAAACCCTTTTTCAAGAAAAGTAATCCCAACACCAGCAGACCTCCGTCAAACTCCAGCGCCGCTCTCAACGTGGAAGAGATAGGGAAAGACAATTTTTGCTCTTTTCACCAAGCTGCCCATTCCGAAAAAACGTGCCCGCAATGGATTGGCAGCATGACCGCGGTGGTTAACCAACTTTTGGATGACCAAACTCCAGGAAACCAGACAGAGGATGATGTTTCTGATCGAGATGAAGGTTCGCTCCTAGATGGGGAATCAGGAGCCTCTGTCTTAACTTTTGATATAATCCGCGGGGGGGAGAGTCTTGCTCCCATTGATATCAACATGGCAGGCAGTCCCAAGGTTCAGCCCACTCGAAATTATAGTCTTAGAAGCAAAGGAACTGTCCCCGAACCATCATATGAGGACAAGAAAAGGGCTTTCCTGAGGAAAATTCTTCCTCCTGGAAATGAAGGACAAGCTACGCCAGAAAAGCCCATAAATAGTAATAGCAAAGCAAGTCAAAAGACCAAGCTCCCGGTGGAACCCTCGAAAACCACCACCGAACCTAGTCCCCAAACCGATACTAGCTACAACATAGTGGAGGACATGAAAAAGACCAGAGCTAATATCTCACTCTACGAGTTGGCCCGCATCACGAATCAAAAGGAACTTATTCTAAAAGCTTTCGCCAACAACCAAAATACGAAGAATGTCAGCAACACGTCTGCACAAACCAGTCCAGATATCCAGTCTATAGTGAACGTTGTCAACACGAATTCGAGAGGATCCACCCCTCCCTTCCTTTTGTCTTTTGAGATGTTTAACTTCAACGTTCACAATTGTCTCGTTGACTCCGGGGCATCCACAAATGTCATGCATCTATCCGTGTGCAAGAAACTCAACATTCTCCCAGATAAAACTGACGCAAAAATCATTCAACTTGACAGATCACAAGTACCAGCCGTTGGAGAACTAAACAATGTCATCATCCGCCTCTCATCCGACTCTAGAGTTCATCAATGTATTGATATTGTGGTTGTTGACATCCCAGAAGCCTATGGTGTATTTCTTAGTAGAGACTGGTCTAGCAAATTGCAAGGATACTTCGCCACAGATTGGTCTCACTTATGGCTACCTTACAAAGGGAGAAACAACCAAATCAGAGTCGAAAGTGAACCATACATGAAACACACTGTAACTGATTTGGATGCCACAAATGAACCCATCAGCTTTGCCCAGGAGGAACTTGGTATGTGTTTCCTGGAGGCTATTTTTGGATGTTACCGACCTCCTCAGTCTTCAGTAGGCCCCGAGGTGCAATCTGAATTGGCACTCGTCGCAGAAGAGCAAGCCCAAACTGTCTTACACCAAGCCGAAATTCCTCCGCAATCCACTACCCCCAAGGGCCCGGAAAGTGACATATGGATCTTGTATTACGACGGTTCCAAAAATCTCGACGGTTCTGGCGCAGGCTGCGTCTTGCTTGACCCTCGCAAGAAAAAATTCTTAATCTCCTGTCGGCTGGAGTTCCAATGCACCAACAACACTGCTGAGTATGAGGCTTTGATCCTTGGGCTTAAAAAGGTGCTGGATTTGAAGGTAAAATGCTTACAGGTCATTGGAGACTCCGAGATTATCACTCGGCAGGTACGCAATACTATTCATTGTCTGTCTCCACATTTGAAGGCGTATCAGCAAGAGGTATGGCGGCTCATTTTTGCTTTTGATGCTTTTGGAATTAAACCTGTTCTAAGAATGCATAATGCAGCGGCGGATACTCTAGCTAATGCTGCCGCCAGATTTACCCCTTTGAGTGACGGTTTTTCTATCGAAGTTATGTATAAACCCTCCGTGCCAGACAATATCACTAACTTGCGTGTTTTTGATGATGATCAACAGGTGCTGGAATTTATGTGTAACTCAAAGATTTTCAAAGACGCTGCTATAGATGAAGATGAGCACGACCAAGCTATGCAAAAGGAATACGAGCAAGTCAAAGGAAATCCCATGCCTAAAGGGGTGGTGTCTCTTGAGAAGCTTTTCGATCTGCAAAATCGGTTCCGTGGGCCCCCAAATGCAAAATTACAGAGCTCTATCTTAGCTCATCGACAAGTGAACTTGGGATCAGAGGAGAATCCTAAATTCGTCAACCTTGGGAAGGACTGCACCCCCCAAGAGGCCCAGGATTTCACTCAGCTATTTCGCAAGTATTGTGACGTGTTCGCTTGGACATATGAGGAATTACGCACATACGATACTCGAATCATACAACATGTGATACCCATCAAAGAAAATGTAAAACCTTTCCAACAAAAGCTCAGGAAAGTACATCCTACGATGGAACCATTGATTCTGAAGGAACTCAAAAAACTTTTAGATGCACGCATTATCTTCAAAGTTCGCCATTCCACATGGGTGTCCAATTTGGTTCCAGTGTGGAAAAAGTCAGGTGAAATTCGTTTGTGTGTGGACTTCCGAAACTTGAACAGGGCCTCGAATAAACATAATTACCCGGTGCCCCCTATGGAGCAAATACTACAAGCAATGTCCGGGTCAGAAATGTTCTCTTTGTTGGACGGTTTCTCTCGCTACAATCAAGTACTGGTGGCTGAACCAGATAGGTTAAAGACTACCTTTCGGACTAAGTGGGGAACCTTCGCATTTAGGCGTATGCCCTTTGGATTAATCAACGTAGGAGCAACTTTCCAAAGAGCTATGGATATAGCATTCAGAGGTCTGATAGGCCAAAGTGTGGTGGTCTACTTGGATGACGTTACTGTGTTTTCTAAACATCGGGGGGATCATTTGCGTCACCTCAGACAGATCTTCGAAAGGTGCAGAAAATACGGTATCTCTCTCAACCCAAAGAAGAGTATTTTCGCCGTAGCAGAAGGAAATATACTAGGTCATATCATAATGAAGCAAGGCATTGTCGTTGATCCGGAACGTGCGAAAGCCATTGCTCAAATCCCTCCCCCCAGTGGTAAGAAAGCAATGCAATCCTTTTTGGGCAAGATCAATTTTGTACGTAAGTTTATATCAGATTTCGCCTAGATAGTGAAGCCTCTGCAGGGAATGATAAAGAAAAATGCTACCTTCAAATGGAATCAACCCGAAAAGGAATCTTTCGACCAGATCAAGAAAGCGATAGCCGAAGCACCTTCCCTCCAGAGCCCAGATTTCGGCAGAGATTTCAGCTTGTATACGTTCGCTTTGGATTCGTCCCTGGCATATGTACTCACACAAAAGGACATAAATAATAACGAGCGTCCCATTTCATTCATGAGCACCGGTCTGCAGGGAGCTGAATTAAATTATCCCGAAATCGAGAAATAGGCCTATGCGGTATATAAAGCGGTCAAACATTTCAGACCATACATCTTGAAAAACCATGTCACAGTTTACGTTCCCCACCCAGCTGTTCGCTCACTGTTCATGCAGCAGGAGCTGGGCGAGAGACGAGGGAACTGGGTTGCGTGTATGCAAGAGTACGACTTAGAGTTTAAGCCAGCACGCACAGTTAAAGGGCAAGGTCTATGCCAAATGGATGCAGAGGCCGCAAGTTCCCACCAGGTTGAAGAAGATAATTGGGAACAAGAAATTGATATGTACCAAACCGACGTCATACCTCAGATAAGGAATCCTTCTTGGTACTCGGATATTTCAGATTATTTAGCACATGGTACATTGGATCCCGCTCTAAATGCCCGACAGAAACGTGCAATCAGACTCAAAGCTGCGTCTTACCAGTTAATCCAAGGGAAGCTTTTCAGGAAACATTCCGATGGGGTCATGTTACGCTGCCTGGAATATGATGAAGCTCAGAAGATCTTAATCGAGCTGCATGATGGACCAGCAGGAGGTCATTTTGCCGGGGATACTACAGCCCATAAAATAATGCGAGCAGGTTATTATTGGCCAACTCTTTTCAGAGATGCCCACGCATATGTTCGGAAGTGCGTTCAATGCCAAAAATTCGCCAACCGAGAAGCGCGCCCCGCCGCCCCTTTGTTGTCAGTAGCAGTGGAAGAGCCTTTTCAACAATGGGGTCTAGACGTCATTGGCGAGATCCCACCCCACTCTTCTAAGCAACACCGGTACATCCTAACAGCCACTGATTACTTCACCAGGTGGGTTGAAGCAGTACCATTACGCCAAGTCAACGATCAGGAGGTAATGCAATTTGTCATTCATTCCATCATCACCAGGTTTGGCGTTCCGACCTCCTCGGTTTTCGATAATAACATATTTTTCATCTTTTTAAATTATATGATTTGCTTTAGAAAATGGTATCGTCCTTAAACACTCGCAAAATACTATCCCTAAGGAAATGGTCTAGCATAATTAAATAAAATAAAAATCCGATTCACATCATTAAAACCCTTCGTCTCACCAACGAAATCGTGCTGTTTCAAAATGCACTGTGGGCTGATCGCGTCACCCCTAAGTCCTCAATAGGCACCTCACCATATTTTCTCGTGTATGGGAAAGAAGCTGTCCTCCCTCCCAATTTGTCTCTTCCTGCTCTGCAGTTTTCTCAAGAGTGTCATGGTACCCCTTGCCCCGCCTTGCAAACCCGCATTGACACCCTGCTAAAATTAGAAGAGGAAAGGCAGAAAACCCGGGAGAAATTCGCCATCCACCAGAATCGGATCAAGAAATGGTTCGATAAAAAGTCTGCAGGAGATAAAAAATTTGAAGTAGGAGATCTTGTCCTAAAGTGGGATAAAGCACACGAAGAAAAAGGAAAACATGCCAAATTTCAAGAACTATGGATAGGTCCCTTTCAGGTTAAAGAAAAGGTGGGTCCCCATACTTTCCGATTGCAAACTCTGGAAGGAAAATTCGAGGTCCTCCCGGTAAACGGGCATGACCTCAAACACTATTTTACTTAAACCCTTAAAAAAAAAAAAAAAAAAAAATATTTCTCTAACTCTTCAAAGAAAACCTTGTCTAAGCTGCCCGCAACTGGCTCACTCCTTGAAGAGGTTCTATGCTGATGAAAGGCCCTTCCCGCAAAACACGGGATAGTCGAAACTCGCTTGTGATGGGCACCTAAGGATAGTACACGACCTTACTAGAGTCTTCAAGCATAAGGAACCACCTAGCGGCTTCGAAGGGTGCAGGCAGAGAAGGTCTTGCATAGCAGCTACTGGATCGTCAGGGAACAGGGCTAACTCAAGAGAATTGCAGGTCATCCGGGAAAAACCCGAGTCCTCATATGAGACCAGGAGCAACCTCTCTGCAAGCAAAATAAGTCGGGATCCCTCATCCGCCCAGGAAAAATACGCCCATCTAAATAAGTGCTACAGGCACATTCTCAAATAAGTGCAATCGCACACAAATAAAGGGTTAAGGATTGAGAAAGGCTTCCCGGTGGCAGAGGAAGGAACGACCGCCTGGGGACGACTGTGCCTGTTTCTGCAGCCGGGAGCAACGTCTGACTCCTTAGGCAAAGGACTCCGCCGGAGCCGAGAGGTTCTGGCAAATGAGCAACACCATGAGGATGAAATAATTGTACCGGGACCTCGTGCGGTCCAAGGTTTCCCCAACCCTTCGATCCTAAAGCGTGGAGGAATTAAAAATTCGGCTGATCCGCACCCCCATAAGCCAAAAGGCTGGGCAACTATGCGGGTCGTCAAAGGAAGGAAGGTGTAGACTCGAGGTAAAAGAACAAGCTAGTATTTAGACTCCCTCTGCCTCATCGAATTCTTCAGCTTCAAATAGAGATCAACCTACCCATGAATCGCCATTTGTTGTAGCTCCTACAACACCCTCCAAAAATTCATAAAATCATAACACGAACTTCAAAATTTTTGGAGCCCCTTTGAAACTAAAGAAGAAAAAAGCCAAGTAAAGTTTTTACGAGCAAGTCGCTAAGTCGCGGATCCATGATTTGCGACCCATGCGACCTATGCGACTCTGCGACCCTAAGGTCACATAGGTCGCTAGGTCGCAAGAGTCGGAAGTCAAGCAATTTGCGACCTTGCGACCCAGCGACCTTAAGGTCGCAAGGTCGCAAAATGAAGTATTAAGGGAATTAGCGACTCAGCGACCTTTACGACCCAGCGACCTAGAGGTCGCGAGGTCGCAAGGTCGCAAACTTACAACTTGCGACCTCATTTAGTACTCGCACGTGCGACCTTTTTATATAAGGTCGGGTCGCTAGGTCGCATTTGTAGCTCGCGGCGAAAACTGTGGAATTACTTTGACAGGTCAACTGGCGCGTTTTCTTCCGGGTAAGTTGCCTTTTCCTCCCTATGTTTCCTTCTTAAGCATTTCTTGCCATTTTTGAGCCTCCCCACGGTCTTATTTACTTGCTGAGAGGATTTAGGTTTTTTCTGTTGAGTTTCATCATTGTTTTGTCTCTCATGAACCCCAGGGTCACCCGTCTCTTGCCCAATTCCTCATGGCTATGCCTTATTGTTAGTTTAGACCCTTTCAAGCCGCGTATTTTTTCCTGTAAGGAAAGTTTATCCGCAAAACCGCGCGCGCGCGAAACCCTCCGGCAGGCTCAAGTGCGACCTGCGACCTAGCGACCCGGTCACAAGGTCGCAAGGTCGCAAAACTACCTTTTAGCGACTCCGCGACCTAGCGACCTGGTCGCAAGGTCGCGAGGTCGCATGTGAAGCCTTTTTGTAGATCAGCGACCCAGCGACCCCCAGAGAACAATCAATTAAACTTTGCATGTGTAGATTTTATTTAGCCGTTATCATCATGTCTTTCTTATCCTGGGATTCTTTCTTGAATGCAACAGGTGAAGTTAGAGCAGACATGGTACCGATCCTCTCCGACTCTAGCGATATGGCACCCCGGTTATCCCGAAGGAGAAGTAAGCAGGTGGTGGAGGAAGATTCAGACACAGACATACAAACATCTCCTCCACCAATATACAGAGACACCCTTTGCACTTTCGTAAAGGAGGATAGCCTTAGGTGGTATGAAGTATACCGCGAGTTCGCCCTACCAGAAGAGGAGTTTCCAGAAGACCTCCCGGACCGAGAAGTATACCTGAAGGTCAAGAAGTCCAAATTGCACCTAGCATGGTCACATCCCTCCATCTTTCCGTGCCCAGAAATGTTGGACTGGATCATACAGAAGACGGATCCTAAGAACTTCGCAATCCGAGATAGTGGAGGTAAAGCTTTTGCAACATTATAGAGCCTGTGCTAATAAAAGTTCACTACTCGCTACCCAAGCCGCAGGTGAACTTCACCCCAAGATGTTTTTCTGCAAATGAAGTGCCCAGAGTTGATACAATCGTAAAATGGTGAGTAACCGTATAAATTCAAAGGGATAGAAAGACCAGAGCACCTTGGCATAGTCTCGAGGAAGGTATAAGTTAGTGGTCGCCATGCCGTGCAGTGTACGGACGTTTTGGCCCACCACTTTCAATCTGTATGGCAACCATTATGGAATGAACAGTCACCCGCCACTCGGCTCAATTGGGCCGGTATATTAATGGGCTCCATGCACACAAATTTGGCTTCAGCTTTAGCCCCAGATGAGGGAGCGCCGTCAGAATTTTATATGGCTTCGTATTTATTGGATGTTGTCTGTGCCTAACTGCATGTTGAGGGATGGCCACATAACTGGAACTCCGAACAGACTCGGGCAATCCATTTGCAGACCAAGGTATTCTGGGAGTCCAGGTACAAGTCAGATATTGAGCAAATCTCTCACATATTCATTCCCGCCCTTTACGGGAAATTATTTGGTCAAGACACCCCATGCATGTCTTGGCGAGCGATGGAGATGCTAGGTCAGGTGGCGCACTGGTTTCCATTCACTGAATTTACAATCATCCGAGTATTTGGCACATTCAAAGCGCCACATGCTCTGCCTAAGTTTATCACCGATAAGGTGCTCATGCAGGAGGTGTGTTTCCAGATGACCTCGGGCTTCTACAATGTCCTTTCCAAAGGGAAGAAGAAACCTTGGCCCACTCTACCCCTCACCATTGGTGCTTATACAGTCAGGGACTTCAGAGAAGTAGGGCATGAAGGGGAAGAGATAAAAGGTTACCACTTTAGAAATCTGGATGTCCGAACTTATGACCCAGTCAAGATAGTTCCTGAGCATTGTAAAAGGGCCAATTTTAAATGGAGTTAGTCAAAGATGTCGAGCGCCCTACTGAGACGAAAAGTTGAAATTGGTACAACGTGTATTGTGCATCTAGCTCCAGGATCGACTTCCGACCGAGAGGATGAGGATCACTAGAATTTGAGGATAGTCATGCTTGATTCTCTTTCTTCCTCCAAAGATAAGAGAACACAGCACTGCTATGCGTACACCCTTGATCAGCAAAGGGCGTTATGGCGTGTCAAGAAGGAAGCTCAAAAGAAAGTGAAGGAAGATGAAGAGAAACGTAAGAAAGATGCTAGGACAAGTAACTAGTGCAAGCATGCAGAGAAAAGGAGAGACGAGGAAAGGAAGCACACAAGGCCGTGTACCAAGCACTTAAAGAAGAACTTGACAAAGTCGATCGTCAAAAGAAGGCATCATACTGCAGTGAGAGCGAAAGAGAAAAGCGCAGAAGGAAGGGGAGCCGAGTCGTTACTCAGAAGAAGGAGGAACATGACAAGTCAGAAGCCGAGCGCCAGCAAAAGGAAAAGGAAAAGGGTCAAACGCAGGACGAGGAGGACGAGCTAATAGACGACATTGACATATCTCCCTTCGAGATTCCTCTAGGTGGCGCAAAGAGTACCCTGAGTGTTGATGATTTTCCCGGGGAGCAAGAAGAAGAAGTCTTCGACCTGACCAGGTTGACATTCGACCAATTTTCCTTCAAGATACGGCAGGAGAGAAGGAAATCCGTGGCGCAAAGCCATCCCGCCATCTCTACGGTCGCCACTGGAAAGGACATAGTCCCAGACACAAGGACTAATCCTGTTATGATAACATCAGCAGGCACCGCTTTTACCGCGGCCACCGAAGAAAATTTCACTAGGATGAGCAGGGAAATTATTTCTTTACAGAACAGGCTAAAAGCGGCAGAGCAGGAGAAATCAGGGCTAGAAAGTGAGATGCTACAGCTCCAAGGTAAGCCTGCCCAAGTGAATGAGGTCCCACTGGCGGTCAGGAAAGAGTGTGATGTGTTGGAAATGACAATGAGGCAAGTATACCAGGAAATGCTCACCCTGAAACAAACAGTGGCCCCGTTGGCAGAGGCACGAGAGGAAACCAGGCAGAAGCACGAGCAGCTCAGGGAAGCCTCGGCAGCTTTGGACAAAATGATGAACTAGACGGCGCAGTATCAGCAAGCTCCCGAACATGTGCCTAGGAAGGATTGGAGTCATACGCAAGAAGCCAAAGTACAAATTCGGATGAATATGCAGTCCAAAGACAAGCTGGCCAAAGATTTGGACAAATTGATGTCTGCATATAATCACCTAATCAGTGGTATTGACTCCATGAACGCTCTTCATCACATTCCATCATTAGGGGCACTGGATGAAACTAAAGACTAGGAGCAGGTAGAGCAGGAAATTCAGTCTTTTCTGCAACCCGTGAGACAAGCTGCTGCCTTACCAGAATTCGAGGCATCACAAGAGAACCTAAATCGGTTGCTTGTCACTCCAGTACAAATCTATACCAAGCTTGCCTCCCTCTCAATGCTGATCTCTAAGAAGAAGGAGACTCTGGTACCGAATGTCCTAGAATGTATGCATCGAATAAAAGAGGAAAGCCCTCTTGTCGCTCCTATAACAGCAGATTACCAGACTTGGCGAGATTTCCTCAAGGGCAAGAAAGTTGACGTTCCAGAAACCTCAATTACGCAACCACCTCCATAGTTTAACCGCTGGGTCGCAGGTCGCTTTTTGTCCCCCAGGTCGCAGGTCGTACCTGCGACCAAGTGGCAGATCGCACCTACGACCAAGTCGCAGGTCGCAATCGTCTGGTCGCAGGTCGCAAGTGTGGCAAAGGTCGCAGGGAAGCTGAACCGTCGGGAAGTTGAAGCGTCGGAAGGCCATAAGAGCATCTCTTGAATCTATAAATACCCCTGTGGAGCACATAGTAAAAGGCTGCTCTTTGGTGGACTGAAAGGCAATATTGCATTGTAATTGAAGAATCATACTCTTGACATATGTAATACAAATACTTGTTAAAATCCCTTTGATTGGATGATGTGTTAGCTGTGACAACACTGTGTGTATTCTGCGTACAATTTCAGAATATCGTTTGATTAATGAACCTGTGTTATTGATAGTATCATTCATGCCTCATAGCTATCTGTGATTGTGTTGATGATGCTCAAGTTTACTATCTACTCTTATGATGAATGTTAATGAACTGTTTTATTAGTATTTCGTTATATCTTTCGGAAAGTTAAGGGATATTCTTGCCATAAAGAACTGTTTCTTTGGTGGTCAGATTATCTGGCATGCATACCCCATAGATGTGTTCCTAACGACACTTCCTGGGTGTACGCATTTTGTTTATTACCTTGCTACGCATAGGGTCATATATTGGTTTGATACATCAAGTCATGTATTCTGTATCACGTAAATAAGTGTATTTTTGCAGATTCAATCAGGTTGCTCGAGACCGAAGAGAACATAAGCTTCCTTGACCTGTTTGACCCCATAGCCCAATTTATCTACATCTTGTTATCCAGTTTATGTATTTGATCAGTTTCATCCCTCACAAACTTAAAAACTAAAAAACCAAAAACACACTTCATAACTAGCCTAATATCAGAACATCGCAAGTAAACACACCAACATCTTTTGCACTTATAGAGAGAGCCCTCTCTGAGTCCAGGAAGGCTAGGTCCTTGGGCTCCAAAGCTTGGTTTGATGTTACATCGTCATTTGGCTAGCCAATCGGCCAAATCACGGGACCCTAACATGAACCATAGGAGGAGGAATATCAAAAGTACCCATCAAGGAAGAATACATTCCAACTCCTAAATTCTCAACAAGTGCCTTAGTATTATCCAACTTAGGAATAGATGAGTCAGTAGACGCATTCGGGTCTACAGGAGGACAGTCCAGTTGATCCACTGTAACAATCCTCCCTTCGTGGGGGAAACATATAATTTGAAATAATGAGGATGCAATGGCATCCATCTCATAAATCCAATTTCTCCCCAATAGAAGGTTGTAGTCCAAGCTTGCATCCACTACCTCAACCTCTATATTGACAGTTTTGCCCCCAACACAGATGGGCAAAGCTGGGACAATACCATGGGGTCTGTGAGAATGACCATCGAACGCAGTAAGAACAGTGCTATATGGAACAGCTTTGGGAGATCCGAGTGTCTTCCAGCATGCGAGAGACATCACGCATGTGGAAGCACCCTCATCAACAACCGTTCGAAATATATTGCACTTCTGATACGACGATTTAATATGAAAAGCCATGTGATGAGGAAGTCTCTTCTTAAAATTAGTCATATCAAAAGTAATCAGAAGAGAATTTTTCGGATCAATAGCTTCAATGGCAGTGAGCAAAGCACTGCGTTGAGCCGGACAAGACTGTAATACCTCTAAAGCTGACATAGCACAAGGACTCTACGCCAGATCTTCCACAATCGAGTAGTTTTGGGCATCCCTAGCATTTGGATTAATCGTTGATCGCTTATAAGATGCTTTGGGCATCCGAGGCATAGACTCAACAGTAGGCTTCGTAATGTGAAGCGGCTCAGTAGCATCAGGAACTTCGTTAGCTTTCAAAGACTCTTCTCAGCCATAATCACGGGATCTCGTAGCGATATCTGCGTGAGCACTCATCATAAAAATGTTCGATGGAATTTCCCCTTCCTGGGTGCCCCCAGAGGAAGCCCCAGGATTTTGGTTCGCGCCAACAACTAATTGCTACCCTTGGGAAAAGGGTTTGTTAACACAGCCTGGGAACTAGAAGAACCCTGCTGGGCTAACAAGCGCTACGCATCCTAAATTTTAGGGCAAAGGTGTGTGAGATGGTCTCCAGTACACAACTTGCATGGAAACTTCACTTTCTTTTTCTCCTTTGGACCCTCACCAACACGCTCGTTGGTTTTATTTGCATTACCCTTCCCGTTCTTGCCCTTCTTCTTGTTATTTCGTCCCTTCTTCTTCCCATCGGATTGTTGATTTCCTTTGGGATTAGAAGCTTGGACAACATTTATGGACAAAGACTGGGAAGGCGATGACTCAGCAGGCACAGCCTGACTAGAAGGAGCAGATTGCAAAGACAACTGTTGCAGTTGAGTAAGCAGGTTGGCTGCACCTCTATTGATCGATCCGACAAGCCCATCACCATGAGGACCGGGCTTAGTTTTCGATAAATCTAATTTGGAGCGAGGAGCATTGGGCAAATATTTATAAAGGACCCCAGACTGAGAATAGATCATTTCTAGCTGTTGGGCCCTAAAAATGGCCTGCTCCTCAGAAAATACCCCAGATAAGGATACATCTTTTGAAATGTCTGACTGCAGAGATTTCAGAAACCATTCGAGAAGGAATTCTCTTGGAATATGAGCTTTAATAAGCCTCTTCCTTCTCCTCCATTCCTGAATGTGATCAGAAATGTGGGTTGCTTCGTCCTGCTTAAAATTAGCCAGGAGTTCCATCCCAGCCTCATATCGGACAGGCAACTGAAAATGGTTTAGAAATGTGACAGCCAGTTCTCCAAATTTAGCAAAACTGCCCCCAGTTAACTCGATATACCATTTGGCAGCGTTTCCAGTTAGGGTGCGTTGAAACAATCTCAACCTAATCGAATCATCGATCAGGGAGTTCGAAGAACACCATAAGTGGAAAGTGGTGATGTGGTCAGCCGGATCCTCTCCATTATTACCTTCAAACTTTGGAATATCTGAAGGAAGTTTGGTCGGGACCGAAGGCCACCCCGGACTATAATGAATCGGATCATTAGTCAACTTCGATAGATCTAGCAAGTTTAACGTTGCTAGAAAAGGTAAGCGAGGCAGAGCCTGAGGATTCCATCCTTGATGGGATGGGTTCCCAACATTCTGAAAAGAATACCCTGGATTTGATGAGGCACCAGGTTTCCAAAAAGGACTCGTAGAAAAAGGAGAAGAACCTCCTCCCCACGCCGAGTTACCAAAGCCCAGACCAGTTCCCCCCGCTGAAGTATTAAATGAAGAGGAAAGCCCCTGGTAGGGGTTCCAGGCATTAGATAGAGGAGAAAAAGTCTGATAAGCACTCGACGAAGGGAAAGAAGCATTCCCTTGATGATCTGTGTAAAACTGATTCCCTGCCCCTGCTGTAGTGAACACAGGGTTCCATCCTGTAAAAGTAGTCGAATTTTGCCCCCTAGACCAAGGATTGAAACTCTGGGTCTGAGAAGTAAATGGAAAGGACCCTAAAGAAATATTCGAACTAGGAATGTGTTCAGTTCCGAAGGGGAACCCTTGGAAAGAAGCTGATCCACTAGCCATGGAAGACATGGGTGTAGATCCAGCTGCAGCAGCGGAAAAGGAAAAAGAGGGATTCCCACTAGAGGGCATCCCTGAACAGAAGGGAACAGAATGAGAAGCATGTGCTTGGGTGAAACCAGAGCCAAACATAGCAGCACTAGAAGCAATCGAAGATAAAGCAATAGTGCCCCCTCCTTCAACAGAAGCAGGAGTTTGAATGCCTGCAGCACTCACGGCAGAAGTTGCGTTCCCAGTCGTGGCCATCGAAAGGTATGAATGATACAGAAGATCTTCCGGTCTCTTAGACTCAGGTCCGATGTACTGAACAATGAACGGATAATCAGGAGGAAGAGGAGATGGACCTGACGAAGGAGGTTCAGGTACTTCTTCAATTTGAAAATATTCTTCCTGAGGAAATAAAACTCGCGAGGTGAGCGGAACGCTCCTCTCGGAACCGACACCAGAATCAGCTATGAAACCTTCAGACCCCTGTGGAGGATCTCTCTCCACTGCGTCAGACGCCACAGGGTGGTAACCACCTGCTAAATCACTCCTACGCCTTCTCGAAGAAGGCTCTGAACTCTCGGGAGATAACGGTTCCTGATCGTGAGCTTGATCAGCCACTTTTTATAGATTTTAAATTAGACTCAGAAGAGTGAAAAGCTAGGCAGAGGCACTAAGGACAAAAACACTCACTAAAAAAAAAAAAATCACACAAGATACAATCAGAAAACAGCCTTCGGGTTTTTCCGCTCACGAATTGATGAGGGACCGGACTTGCAAATATGGGCGGAAATATGGGGACCTGATGAACGTTGGGATGATTAGGGCCCAGAACAACTAGCGAAGGTATCGAAAATTCGATTCTGTGAGCCTCCCTAACGTGTCCGCACTGGAAACAAGCACCCCGAAGCTTCGCAAGGGCACCGATGTGACGAAAGTGATGCGACGTCCTTGCCTCGGTACCACGGGTATTCTGAGTCCACTGTGTGGAACCTGAGATGGCAACTATGGGCACCAATCCGTGTCAGAACCCGGGCGGAACGGTCTTGAGGTCAGATTCAGCTAATCAGAGAGGGGGTATCCCTCTTCTCAGCCTTCACTTCCCCTCGCGCTTGACTCTCTGGAGGAGAGCTTTCCCGGTCCACCTAACGGAGTTGGATTTCGCTCAATTAATCAACTTCTCTATTTTGTTTGAGCGGCCTTGGAGAGTTAACTCTCCACTCACCTAATCCAAGGCCCTACAACCTAGCTAGTTGGTGTATGACACTTAGAAAACTTGCTAGTTGATTTTAAATTATATCGCTTATTTTAATGGGCTGTTATGTTAAGTCACAAGGATGTGGAAATGAAACTTATGATGTTTTGACACAGAAAGAAATTAATAAAAACCAAACTACATGCAAATGCAGTTATTGTCTTTCGATGAAAAGCAACTTCTACACGGGTTCTACGAGATTAAAAATTGTATTTTTTCTTTTCACATAGCAAACTCACACTCACAAAAACTATGAAAGTGACTAAATGATTAAATGCACTTAATGCAAATCGCTACAAGCATGCAAATCCTAAGATGAAAAATCTCCTAAAGCAGAGTGAAATTTCCCAAAATTCTTTCAGTTTTAACTCTTCTTGGTTGTCCAGAAAGCTAGTTCCCGAAATCAAGAACTCTTAATATGAAGACACCAAAGACGCTTAAAAACAAGAGGAAGAAATGAATGACAACTCCCTTCCAATTATTAAGCCAAAATCCAAAGGCAAGAAACTTCAACCAAGCTTCAAAAGACACAAAGAAATGAAAACAAAAATGCAAAAACAAAAGCAAACAACAAAGCAAAATGTTTTTTGAGCTTTTGTGTTTTATAAAAGAGTTCGAAAAGACCAAGTAAAACTATAAAATTCCAAGCCAATCAATACTGAATTTCAAGCAAATACTTCCAAAAATGCTGCAAATCTTATAAGGCTAACTAGTAGCAAGATCAATACAAGCAAAAGAAGACAAGAAAACTCAGCCACTCAGCCTAAAATAATAGTGCAATCCTGTCGCAAGCAAAAAACTCCAAAGAACCAAAAAGACTCTTCAAAAGTTGCAACAAGACCTAGCCAACTGAACTCAAGAAAACCAATCAAGAAATGAGCAAAAATTGTAGTGCAAATCAAACACAAAGATAGGAAAGAGTAAATGAGCAGGAGCTCTCTGTTCTGATAAAGCAGAACAGCCAAGAATGCCCAGAAAGCGATCTTGGTACTCAAACCAGAAGTGCCAGCACCAGAAACAACACTTTGCCAAAAAGACTAGTTTTCAATCAAACGAAAGAGAGAAAAGACCAAAGACCACCTTCTTCACAATCCAGAGAGTACAAAGACACTGTAGGAATAGGTCTCCACAGCCAGAAAGGACTAAAAAGTCAAGAAATCCAAAAATTCAAAATCTGCCTAGGTATACGCTACTTCACAGTTTAGCAACAAGCGTGCATACGCGACTGTGCTAAAGGAAACACGCGTATACACGACTCCCTTTAGACAAACTTGCGTGTATACGCGACTGTGTGCAGAAAAAAGCGCGTATATAAAGGTAAATAATGAAAAACAAAAAAGGATCAAGCCTGGATAAGAAACCAGGACTTCAGTCTGACTGAAAAAGAGTAAACTGGACTACAAATAGAAGTTAAAACTGTTGGAAACCTATCAAACAGCTGAAACCACCCAACAGGGGAATCACAAGAATGTGATCCCCAGCGGAGTCGCTAGTTCTGTTTCGGGGAAAATCACCCTAGAGGTTTGTTGGGTTTAAACCTCCACAGAGCAGGGAATGCTACTTAAGAAGGACTCACACAACCATACATGTTCATGAAAAACTAAATAGAGTAGATCGAGAAAGTTACCCGTAGGTCCTACGGTTGAAGCAGATCCCGCGGGGTCCAAACCCCCAGCAACCCTTCTTCCTTCTTAACCTGAAAGACAAGAAGAAACAAGCACGAAGAACTAGTTGTACAGCATATATCTACTCTAAATGTTAGTGAAATCCATATAAAACATCAGATAAACCATAATGAATGCTTAAATAACAATATTCTCATATATGTAAGTAGACACTAACACATATATTTCGGGAACAAGATGGTACTTCTGTATTATAAATAGCATGTATAGAAATAACGAGTGGAGAGATCACCTGAATCCTTCCACGATCTTCGAGCAAACCGTCGTCCGGATCTGTCCCACCCTTGCCTCGCTAAGATTCCTTCCAAACTGGTGCATATGAGATGACATATAAAGGAATGAGCATCTCCAAGAAACAAAGGTTTCTTGTAATGAACTGGGAAGTGCAGGAGGCACGGGGAATCAGACTTGGATAGGGAATACCAACGGAGTATAATATCAATAATTCTCTCTCTCCCTTAGGCCATGCACATGAGGGGCTTTTATACTCCCTCAAAGTAGTTTCAACAGTTGGAAACAATTGGCCACGTGCTGGGGTGGTTGAACTACCTGAGTAACCATCAACCCAGCCCGAAAATAGGGAATTTTTATATATTTTTTAATGATTTTAATGGCATACGCGGAAAAGTGCAGTTGGACTCGCGTATACACGCGGAAAAGTCTGGGCATAATCGCGTATGGGGATTTTTACACTGTTTTTTAGTGAATTTGTCCAAGTCTGTAGGAACGGGTGCCCAAAGCCATAAAAGCAATCATGAATCATATGAAGGTGAGAAATGATGCTATAACACACACCATGTGGAGATAGTACTCGCGCCGCTGATGAAGTCAACGAGACCCCTTCCACCCCTGGTGGAGATAGTACTCGTCGTGCTGCTGCAAATAAGGCTCTGGCGCCTCTCTGATATGTAACTGCCACTGGCGCACTACTAGGCTCAATCTCAGGAATCTCGAACTGATGTGAAGGCTCTTCCTCATCATGAACAACCTCGGGAGGCTGTGGCGCTACAAATAAGTCACAGGAAATGAACTCATCCCATTTGATGCCCTGCTGTGTGAGCTGATGTACCACCATGATCTTGATGAGCACGTAATGGTAAATGTTGTTATGCTGCTGCGCATGGGTCTTCTTCTATACAAGGAATGTCATCCTCTCTATGTTACGATACATGAAGTATGGAATGCTCATCATGTGCACTCTCGTGAAATGCATCAACAGCCGGATATGATACGCATACAAGCGTGAAAAGCGCCCTTCACAACTGAAGTACCTAATGATAAGTTTCATCAATGGTGCATATTCATCTTTCAGAAACCGGAAAGGAAATACCCTGCTCAGCTACCTCAGATATCCGGGTCTGATATAAGGCTCATAATATGCCCTCTCCAACTGCTGCCGCTTATTCCACTCTTCACCAAGGTTCGGTATCCCAGTGGCTTTAGAAATGGTCTCTGGTGACAAAGTGAAATCCACCCCGGCGAGGTTTACACGACCATTATGAAAATGTAGGACAAATAGGTGAGATAACTCATGATGATGCTGAGTTTGGGCAATCATCTCACAATAATGGAAGCATGACTGACACTGAAAACAATCCATTGGAAGCGGGCAAGCCTGAAATTGGGTCAAAGAAGTGGGCTCCTCCCTGACATGCCTGCCACTTTTGTGAGACCTCCTTGGCACATTAACCTTTGTAGATGAATCACTGTCCTGCTCATACCCCTGCTCATAAGGTGAATCTGTCTCTGACATGGCACTAAAATCAAGGTGTTTGACAAATATATGCTGATATATGTATGGTGAAAACAAGAGTTAGGTGTATGTCTGAAAATGATGAATCGGTGCTTTGCCTTTCAATATCAAATATGCCAAATGTTTCAAGCATGAAATGAGGGACTGTGGGAAGTGTCAAAGCAAATACAATGCACTGTAAAGTGACTTTGGAATGGACAGACATTTAGATCACTGTTTTGGAAACTTTTTAGATTAAACACCTTTACAAATGATATGGGAATGGTTGATAGTGATGGGACTTGTAATGTGATAAGAACAAGAGTTAATCGAATGGAAAACTGTAAACAGAGTTAAAAAAAACATGAAGACAACCATTGAACCTTGTGGAGACTCGAATTTTTATCAATGAAGGGAAAGAGGTAACAAGTAGAGTTTGGGAATTCACATGGGGATCAAAGGTATAGGGATATGGGGACAATGAATATGGGACTGTGAGACTGTGAGACTGTGTTAAAACTAGCAGCGACAACAATGATATTCAATAGCAAGAGCATATATGTTATAAGATTTGAAGCACCAATTTCCACGTTTTGAAAGACCTCCTTTTAAACCCTTGGAGCAATTTTGGATGTAAACATGGGGTTTAAATCTTTCACCATTCAAACACTAAATTCTTGCTTCCAAACCACAGCAGCATAGTTTAAAATCATTGAACGAGCTTGGACAACTTACTTGGAGGGAAAAGATTATTTGAATTTTAAAAAATCACAAAATGCTGATGAGTTTTGGGCTGGAGGGCTCAACACGCCGCGCGCAAACCCAATGCGCCGCGTTGGTTTCGTGCGTCGCGCCCTTGATAATTTACACTGTCAAATTTTGCCCAGTGCGTCGCACGCATTCTATGCGCCGCGCCTCTTTTGTTTGTGCCGCGCTCAAACTGTCAACACAGTCACGGCCCTTCAACAATGAAATTTTCTCTTCAACCTCCAAATTCGACTTTGCTATGAGAATTTAAGAATGTAACTTGACGCAAATGGTTTATATAACTTGGAGAAATATCTTGCAAGAGTTGGATTTGATTTTTTCTTCCTCCACAACCCATTTTGTAATGTTTTTTCATTTTGGCACTTGATCATTTCATTCAACTTCTGTCTTTTGGCTTTTCCCTGACTTTCTGAGTTTGAACTGATGAACCTGGTTATTTTTTTACAGGGATATTAGCATTGATGTTTGGCAAAGGAAAACTAGAGCCTGCTAGAAGACTCCATGGCGGAAAAAATACATGATTATTACAAAAAATGAATTCGACAATTCCTTATTCAAAACAGAGTTTTGAACAAGAAATGTCCTCAAATGCGTTTGATGATGAAAATTTGAACTAAGAACCTCTTCAAAAACCATCCTCATGGCCTGCGGGCATTTATTGAACATATCAAAAGATTGAACTCTAGACTCATAAACTAAAAGACTCTTTTTGACCAAAATAATCATTTATGACTATGAATGACGTGAACTGAACTTTGATGGATTTTGAGGAGTTTTAACTAACCCAGCAGGTACAAGCATGAGGGAAAACAAGAAGACCAAACCCTTCCGTCAGTCAATGGCATGCCCCTAACAGAATGCAGACGAATGAGCGAAATGAGACACCTAAACAATGAAAATGCAAATAGATAAATGATCTCTGACGGAGGGCTGCAAAGTCCGACTCTAACAGGAGGCACAGGAGAGGGAGAGACTTTTGTACCCTCACCCTATTACGACACCCACCTAGTTACTCTTAAGGGAGGTATGCCTCCTCAAGTTCTACAAGGAGGCTACATCCCTAAAGGGGCATAATGGGTTATTGGGACAACTGATATACAGGTGGGATGCCCACCGACGAGCTTTCCGAGTCGGTCCTGGCCGGTGGTACAAGCCCACTGAGGAGGATATTTATTTTATTACTGGCCTATCTTGGAGAGGGCAATATTTGCCCCAGTTCCCAGATGTCCCCGTCAGTTATGCAGCAGGGAGTCGATTGGCATACTCACAGAGATACATTATGGACAATATACTTTCTCCTGCAAATTTTCAGGTGTCCGGTGGTCAGTTACGCATTGCTTCATTTGGTTGAGAGGAGGTGAGGTGCCTCTCACTACTACTAACGACCATTGCACACTATAATATTGATAGACAACACATTAGTTTCCCTATTTTATTTTATGTTGATTTTTTATTCTGGATGCCAAGACTTGTGAGATGGTCTGCCATTTTTTTGCGGAATTTTTGTATAACATTTGATATATGTCATTCTGAGGCACGTGGGAGGTTGACCTTCCATTTTGCAACAGATTTATTTGTTTATTTTTTGAGAGGTTTCTAGAGACGAGGCATAATTTTTTTTTATCAGCCTCGTAGGCCGATGTTTCATGTATGGATGCATATGTGGGGCTAGATGATGCCCAAGAGAGGCCTTTCTGACTATCTGGCCAGGATATTTAGTGATGCAATGGAGCTGCTAGTCAGTTTTAATGATCACTTGTTTGTGATGGTGTCGTGTGCGTATGTGGGTTTGGATTAGCAAGGGTGTACCAACATCCTCTTCACACAGGATGAGCCATCGGATGCTAGAGGAAATATTAGTGTTTCTTTAAATTAATATAGTTTAGTTTTATTGTCTTAATTAATTAATTAGAATAAAATTTATTCTAACACATTCTTTAACTTGTTTTATTAAATTATTTAATGAAATTGTCGAATTATTGTTGTGCACTATATATTTTGTAGATATTGGCACATTCATTAGGGACATGATTCCATCCCCACCATATGATCCGATTGTAGATCATGAAGAGGAGATGGTGGAGGTCGCAGATTAGGGTGAAAAACTTGATCCTTGGGTGCAGATACCTGCAGGGATGCAGCGTAGGGAGGACATCCAATTCAGGATGGACTTGGGCGACCAACTGTGTCGACTCCTGGTTGATGAGGGAGTCTGGGCCTACTACGATCATAGAGATCCAGGTTGATCGTAGGCTCACATAGCTATGGAGATACATGCCCCATGATATGATGACCCTTATGTGTCATATCGTTGGAGCTTCCAAACTACTGGCAGCTAGGAGGGATAGGCATCATGGAGATGCACGACAAAGTAGCTCATTGGATGATCATGATCACGAGGTGAGGGATCATCATTCTAGTACTCCACCTCCTCCTCCTTCACCTCGCACTGGAGATGAGAGACCAACAGAGAGCCCTGATCAACATGCATCTTCTGAGCAGTCTGCACCATCTCAGCAGGCACCTAGTACTGAGCAAACCCGACCATTGACTGAGCAAGCACCTGATCCTGAGCAAGCACGTCCATCTAAGGAGGCACCATCTAGTGAGCAGGCTGCACCATCGATGACTCGTCAACAGGCACCTCCTGAGCATACTGCACCATCTTATCAACAAGCACCTCCAGAGCAGGCACGTCATCCATCTTAGCATGAGGCTGCACCATGGATTGAGAAGGCCTTGACTAGTACTATTTATAGTATTGATGTAGAACCACCAGATATTTGACATTTATATGCAGTTTTATTATAGTTGTATATTTTTGACATTATACAGTTATATATATATATATATATATATATATATATATAGTGCATGTATTTTATGTTTATGTTGGTGTTCATCTTGGTGTGTATATTGTTAGGTCATGTTAGATATGTTCATTTAATGTCCTTGCAGATAGATATGTATGTGATAGCAGTTATTTGACATGAGATGCCACATTTGATTTTTGTGTTGTGATGATGTTATACAATGATTGTTTTTTGTTCAATGATCATGATCACGATGATTAGATGATGTTAGCAAATTTGAATGTGTATTTTAGAATATGATGTTTGTATGATGGTTATCATGATTGTGATGTTTATTTTTAATATTAAATCATAATATTTATTAAATATTATGTGTTGGTAATTGTAAAATAGTGTAATTGTAATTGTAATTGTATGTATCATTATTGTAATTGTATGTAAAATTGTAATATTGTAATTGTAATTGTAATTGTATGTAAAATTGTAATTGTAATTGTATATATTGTCATGATTCAATTTTATTAAAATTGTACAATTTGTAAAATTGTAAATTAATTGTCAATTTTGAACCATAACTATCATAACTAAAATGTATACCGTGCATATTGTTAAATTACCATAATTATAAAATTGTAAAATTATAAATTTGTATGAATATAAATAATTGTAAAATAATAAATCTAGAATAATATGAATTTATGTAACATAATGAAGTTTAGAAAATAATGCAAATAAATTCATGTTTAGAATTATCATTATTTTATTATGATCTTAGATACCAAAAATAACATTATACATTAATACACTTGTCTTTTTTTGAAAATATCATTCACACACATTTAAAGAAATCAAGTAGTTGTATTATTTTAGGAATTGACATAAAAGAAAAGAACTTGATACAATGCATTATTTTCGAGATCAAAATAATTGCAAATTATCAAGTGAAATGATTTTAACATTAACACAATGAAAACTAATTAATTCAAAATACATATTCTAATGTTTCGAAAAAAAGAGTCTTAGTTATAAGGTTAAGTCCTCTTCTTTATAAAACTCATCTTAAATAGTATAAATGATGAAATAACACATGTACCATATCACTCTCTGTTCTCATGATCACCCTCATTATCTTCCAGCTCCGTTGGCATGATAACACTATTGTTCTCAAAAATATGTTTTTATCTAGGGTAATGTCTCAATTCGAACCACAAATTCCTATCCAACATATCTAGGTAAAAAAACACCTGGTAGTAGTGTTTGGGGAAAACATAAGGCACCTTAGCTTCATCCCACATCTTTCTAGAGTTGATACATAGCAGCCTACTATTGCGATCTTCCTTTACATTATTCAGATCAAAGGTGTCCCACCACTTGCACCTAAAAATAACACATTGGAAAGAAGAGAAGTCCACTTCAATGATCTCTTGTATCTTTCCAACGTAACCTAACGTCCCTCGTACTAGGTTTTGATCACAATGGCTAGCTCGACTAGATTGATCAAACTCGACTTCCACTCCACAGTCTTGTGTCATGTGTCCATCATCGACATTTTTTGTGCGAAAATGGTGTCCATATGCCCACATAGATGGGAACAAATGTACCTATAAAAAATTTAAAAACTCATAGTGTCATGTGTCTAATAACCCAACTGTTAAAATATAGAATATAGATATTATAATGTTTCGAAAAAAAAGAGTCTTAGTTATAAGGTTAAGTCCTCTTCTTTATGAAAACCCATCTTAAATAGTATAAACGATGAAATAACACATGTACCATATCACTCTCTATTCTCATGATCACCCTCATTATCTTCCAGTTCCATTGGCATGATAACACTATTGTTCTCAAAAATATGTTTTTATCTAGGGTAATGTCTCAATACGAATCAACAATCCCTATATAACACATCTAGGTAAAAAAACACCTGGTAGCAATGTTTGGGGAAAACATAAGGCTCCTTAGCATCATCCCACATCTTTCTAGAGTTGATATATATCAACCTACTATCGCGATCTTCCTTTACATTATTCTAATCAAAGGTGTCCCGCCAATTGCACCTAAAAATAACACATTGGAAAGAAGAGAAGTCCACTTCAATGATCTCTTGTATCTTTCCAACATAACCTAAAGTCCCTCATACTAGGTTTTGATCATGAAGGCTAGATCGACTAGATTGATCAAACTTGACTTCCACTCCATAGTCTTGTTTCATGTGTCCATCATCGACATTTTCTGTGCGAAAATGGTGTCCATATTCCCACATAGATGGGAACAAATGCACCTATAAAAAAGTTAAAAACTCATAGTGTCATGTGTCTAATAACCCAAATGCTAAAATATAAAATATAGATGTTACATTTCAAAGGTGCATTATTAAGTTTAAAATTTACATAAATAGATTATTACCGAATTGTTGCACCCAATACCTACGTTTAGCACATTCTCTTCAAAACGTGGGTAAAGACCAGTTACACCGTATTTCTCTCTAACTTGGTCAACAACCCAACTGTTGGGGCATATAATTGGCATATTTTCTTTTAAATGATTGGGATAAGGCATGCTTCTACCATTCAAACGTCTGAATTATTTCCTGTCACTATCCTATTTCATCCTCTTTTGTTCATAAAATGCAACCCAGGGTTGTGTCACTTCGGAATTGTAAAGAAAAAATTTATTGATTGCTTCAATTTTTTCATTCACTGATGAAATCAGACTGACAGATAGTACATCTAAGATCAAAATATACATTATATTGAAGTTCAACATGAATATTTACTTTTTGTAAATTTGAAAAATTATAAGTCGTTTACTCTTTATCAAGCGCCTTTTTCCATTTGTTTGGAGAAGCTCCCCTTTTATTTTGTCTTCATCCCTTTCATCGCCCCAAATCAGCGCACTTGGTCTGTTGTCGATCTGGTTGATGTACTCGCTGGAATAATACAAAGGCTCACATGATATGTAACCCTCTGACATAGACACCTCGGTTTTTTCCCTTTTTCAAACAAAACCTTTAAATTTCTTCATGTACCTCTCTAAGAAGAACATCCAACGAGAAGAAACAACCCCAACTAATTCAACCTCATATACTAGGTGAATTATAAGATGAACCTAAAAGTCCATGAAACTCGTCGACAGTTCCTTCTCAAAAATATAAACAATCTCAACTATATCTTGAGGCCGTCGTGGAATTATAGCGACATGAATCTCCTTTGACGTGATCCAACGTACAAATGCAGATAATTTAGATATGGCATGTCCCAGGTCTTGGAGGAAGTCATGTTTCACACACCCATGCACGAACAAAAGATAATGACACTAAAAACTTATAAACACATCATTAATAGACAAAATTAGTTATGTGTTATGATCCCTACATGGGATAAAATTTATTAATATAGAAAATAATAAAATCATGCTTTTGACATTATACATATTCTTAGAAGATTCAAATGTTCATGAGATTTCAACCCTGACAAATGGTCTTCCATGGTGAAGGAGTGTCGTAGTGAAGACTCATATGCAGATGGCACCCTCGCACCCATTACAAATTCCTTTGCCAGAGAAAGATAAAAAAAATTAAAATTCCATGGGACATCGCCTTCTTTGAAATACCAATTATAGGGACCAGCCTCTGATCATGTACTTTCTAATCGTCTTGGCCAATATTTATTTTTAGTTTTTGAAGTAATAATATCCTTCCTAACAACCAATGTGTCACTTTGTTTCAATGATATGTGCCTCCATATAGAATATGAAACATTTTTAAATATATCCATGGGATCTAATAAGTGGGTAACATTAAGATGTTCCCAATATGGGAGGTTATAAAAGATAGATTTCCTTTTCATCCCAATGGGAAATTTCTCAACGTAGGTGTCGAAGAATTCTGGATCATCGAACATAGGCTCCCCATTTGAATCGAACATTTCTATGAACTCCTTCTCATTCTCTCTCTCATATGCTCTAATCCATTCATCTAGTGTCATTATTGCACGCCTTTGAGTTCTCTCTCATTTAGCATTGAAAACAAATGTTTCTCTTCTGTAAGGGTGTTCTTCTGGGAGGAATACCATGGAAAATTCATACACTAGCTTTCATAGGTCGTTGGACCATCTATATTCCAAAGAAGGTCCACAAAATTTACATCCATAATACCCTTTTGTTACAATACCAACTAAATTATTGTATACAATGTGCATGGCACATTAGAGAATATCATGAAGATCAAAACAATTACAAAGAATTAAATAATTAATATGTGAAATAATATTGTTACGTATATAAACAAATCAATAAACATGTAATTTACCAAAGCAAACTCCTAAGCCTAGATAATCATGTGTCATGTAAGCACATATGCCATACAACGTAAAACTCATCTCTGCTACGATGGGTCTTAATACATTGTATACATTTATCCCATCCCATAATTCCTTCAATTCATCTACTAGTAGTTGTAAGTAGACATCCATATTCTTCACTTGTCTTCTACCAGGGACTATGAGATCCAACATAAGATGTTCATTATTCACAAAAAACCATGGGGGGGTATTTTTATTGATCACTACTACAAGCCAAATAGAATAGTTCGTGTTCTAGAGGGAATATGGGTTGACACCAGGGCCATGGCTATGCTAAGTCGTAGACTTCGTACTTCATCCTTGAATATTCCGAGCCATGTATCCTCTATACGCTTCATGGCTATTAAATGTGTTGGGATTCACATAACTCCCAACTCACTTCTGTGTGAGGCATGCCATCCATGCAACATAGCTAATTCTTTGCAATGAAAGAGACTTTGAATCCTTGGGATTATAGGCATGTGCCTCAATATCTTAAAAGGAGGACCACGTAATTTACCCTTCTTTTTTTATTTATCATACCTGTCATGCCCACATTTCAGACATATCTCTTTGTCTGCATATTCTCCTCTATATATAATACAATCATTTGGACATGCATGATATAACATGTACCCAACAACCAACATTTTCAACAATTTCTTGGCCTCTTTGCAGCTGCCGGGCAAGACATTATCACTCGGAAGAACCTTATCTTTGAATACTTGTAGTTGGTCATGGAAAATATTAAATGTAAATTAATGCCGATAATTATTAACATTCATAAAATTAACCATTTTTAACGTTGATTGTGTGATAAGATTTCTCAAAATATAAGGGACTTGATGGTCAATTACCTCAAAAAATTTTAGAAACATGCATTCGACAAGCCAAAATTTGCTTTCAAGTTGTACAGTAACATTGTTGTCCCAAATTAGGTAGGCTTTGACTGAACTATAGGTCTAAAGAGAGGGGTGGTGGAAGAAAATTTAAGGATTTAGAAAATGGTATCAAAAAAATGAGCGTCATCCCCTAGTTGATCATCGTTCTGGAATGCATCTAACAACATGGTCTCCATGGCAGTCATATCCCTTAAGTAATCATCCATACCAAATTCTATTTGATTGCTTCCATTTCCAGCTTGTGAAGAACTACTATTGTTGTAGTCATTCCTAATTTGTGAATCTCGACGTAGTGGGAATTGAATAGGTGGTTGATTCAACCATTCTTGGTATCATTCCTCTCCAATTTTTTCTCTTAATTCATCCTTCTCTCAATTTGACATTGTCATGGGGTGCAACGAAATATGGTAGGTAGGTCGGTCATCATCACTAAAATCCTAATAATTTCAAAAAATATATTTGAACATGATTAGTACAAAATTGATGATATCAATTAGTAAGCATGTCAATGCATGATTAATTGGTTTGATGATATCCTAGAAGATGGCATGTTACAATTTTCAAGGTGAAGTGGCTGTCCATTTTCATCTACCAACCGCGCATTTCGGTATACTGCTCCTGATAAGAGCTTCTGACATTTTGGAATTCTTTGAATATTTTTTGCATCTGAACTCGATTCTGAATCTGCATGAACCTGAAAATTTGTATACATTAATTTTATTCGGCTGATTTACATGGATTAAAAAAAAAAAAATCAATTAGGTAATTAAAATATAAATAAAATCTGAAGTAATTACGTCTGGAGATGGATAGGGAGAAATCCACGATGGACTTTGAGAAATATTATGGAACGAGATGGATTTTGAAGAATTATAATTATGAGATTTTCTCCTTGCATTTGAGGAAACTCAATAATAAATTTTGGTGTACATACCTAAAAGTGATTTCAGTGCCTTAAAAAAATGCTTATTGTTATCGATGCTAATGTATTTTTAATCGCACCGGTGCGGTTTTATTAACAGATGCACCGGTGTTGTTAGTTAACAAACACACTGAATATCTGGAAAAAAAGCACAACTTTATTTTTTGAAGTGAAAAAAAAAAATGGTAAATTGAAAAAGGAGCAGCAAATGATTTTCGGAAATCCAATTTCATAAAAAAGTTCTTTAAATAGTAAAAGCTATTCATTATTTCATTATTTTTACAAAAAAATTCAGGGAGGGATTTGCACGAGAGACATACCTGGAGCAAGAGAGCACAAGAGCACTGTGGAGCAGAAAAATACTTTCGAACAACAACACTATTCAAAGAATCATAATTTGAAACATCTGATGATTCACACAAAAACCCTGTGGTATAGTAAAATTGTTAAATTTTACTGTAATAATTGTTTTTTTATAGTTTCTGTTAGATTTAATACATGCATAGTAAAAATTTTAAATTTTACTACGCATTTTACTAATAAAATCATTTACAATCGCTATTCCTATTTACATTTAATTAAAATTCAAAAGAAAAAAAGAAAAAAAATAGATAAATTAAAAATAAAAATTAAATAAATTAAAAAAAATCCATTCTTACATTAAACCCTTGCTTCTTCTTGTTTATGTGACTTCACAATTATGGCTTTTCATTTTAGATTTATAGGGTTTGTTAGTATGAATCTTTCGTCTCAAAAGATCACTTTAGCTACACATAACAAATAGCCCTAACATCGATTATGGCTGCAAAATATCTTTAAATCTGCTGCACAAATCCAAATCTAAGCACAAAAGACATTAAGCAGATAAAATATAATATGGCTCCATGCATCCAATAGACAAAACAAGAACAATGTGTTTAAAAGAATGTTTTATATTATATTAAAGAATGGGGCACCTGAGAGGAAAACAAGAAAGGTGTTTTCCAGTTCTCCTCAATGGGATGGGTTCTTGAAATTCCTCAGCGTTTCAGATCTAAAATTCCTCTCTCTTATTGTGGTAGAAAAACCCTGACAAACATAGAACTCAATGGGAGCTCACAAAGCAAAAATGGAAAATGGTGACCAAGAGTAGATCTAGTGTGATCTAATGCAATGAAGGTGACTAATGAATGGGGAAAACCCTCCTATTTATAACAAAATATTGGGGTTGTCTAGAACTTGTTGCATGAATAAAATATTATTAATCAAATTCTAGAACCACCCTTTAGGAATATTTTATTATATTTGTTGGAGGGAAAAGGTCTTTTGACTTAGGTCAATTCCTTTATTTATAAACAATAAATAAATAAATGATTTATTTATTATTTTAGGGAGATGGTGGGAATATAATTAAATAAATAATGATTTATTTAATTATTTAAAAATGATTTAGTCAAATTTAACTAGGAATATTATTTAAATAATATTTTGAATAACTTATTCCTAGGAAATAATTAAATAAATAATGATTTATTTAATTAATTTCCTTGTTTTGGGTTAAATATGACCAGGAAATATAGACAAATGTTATTTTACATGGTGAAAGCAATTTTACTTAGGGTAAAATTGGTCTTACGTGGTGTACTTGGGTTCATCTAATGATAATGGGTTAGATGACCAAAAAAATGGTGTAACAGATTGCCCCCCAACGTACGAGTGTTAGGAGAAAATAGTATGACTGAAGTACGTTGTAAGAACTCAATCACTAGGCATCAAGAGGGGAGTGAGAGAGAGGAATGTAAGGTAGACTAATGTTCTAAAGGACTAAATCTGCAGGAGACGAGACTTACAGGTGCAACAAGTCTCTAGGTGAGGAAGTGGTACTAGTGTTAAAGGCGGCGGGGGAGGCATACCTATGCCCGCTGAGACAAGAGTACAAAGAATAAGGTGCCCGGAAAACCACAGAATGCAAGAATGAAGCATGTGTTGGCCTAAACATGAGCCAGATAAATAAAATGATGGATCCCACATACATGTGATGCCTGGAATAATTGTCAGGACTTATACAAGAATATTTTAGTACATGAGATACAAATATACCCGAATTCCCCCTACACACGGGGAAGGGCTCACAAATTCTGACTGATATATGCGAATCAAAGAGGCGCTGCGAGCGGATGAGGCCGATATCATCAAATGAGAGGAGCTGCATCAAGGGCGGGAATGAAGAAGTCATCTGGGCATGTGGGGGGTTACCTGCAAGGCCACCCCCTCATGAGGGTTGAGACATCTCACACACACCCGGGAATCACCAATAGCTGCTGCTACATCACTAGACCATCAAGTGTATAGATCACGATCATGCTGATAAGAGTTGGAACCAAGGTACACTTCCCCCCAGACCTGGCTTCTGGAGTAAATGAGTTGATGCCGACAGAATTAGGTCCGCCATAGGTGATGCAATAAGGGAACCCCAACTAAGGCACGAGGGAAAATAGCAGAGCAATGAACAGATAGACACTAATGATGATGATGGAATGGGGGATACGGAGGAGCGGTTGGACGACTTCTCTTGTTAGAGCATAAAGGGCATGAATGGCTTGGCAGCGACTGACACAATATGAGGAGGGATATGCGACAAGGGGACTGAAGGCCATAATGTGTGACACGAGAGAGGGACCAAGCAAGAAAAGATGAAGGTCGATAGCAGGGTACAAAGGGACTCGGAATGGACTCCATGAATGTGAGGGTCACTCGACTTGGATGCTCTAAACAAGGGCGACTTGATGGTGCTGCCTCGTAAGGGTCCAATGGGGGACCATAAAAGCATGAGTACAATAGGGTAGCTCATGACGAAAATCAACACGAACGAAGACGAGTAAGGAGGCAAAGTGGTACCCCAAGTACAAGTGTCGTGAGTGAAGAATTTCGATTTTGAGAAGAGGTTAATAGACCCTTCATGGACAAAATGTGTCATGGTGAAGTATCAAAACATGGAAAATTAATAGATACCCATTTGAGTGCTCGGTGAGAGCTTTCCAACGGTGCGGACGGTGTGTCAAACGGGGCTACAATTTGCTCGCAGCGGTCGAAAGAAAAAATAGGAGTTTTCTTCTAATAAGGCGTTTTCCCTCCAAAATCATTCATTTGCTTGTGTAGCTAGGGTGAATGTGGAGAGGAGAGAAGGCCCTAAATCTTGCGGCGATCGTAGCGGACAAACCGACCATTGCAATCATGATCCGTCAGTGGCAGGTAAGAGGCCTAATCATACTCTTTGTTTTTTATGGTTTCAAATTTCAGATTAGGGTTTTAAATCTCAGTGACTGCCCCTACTTCTTCATTACGGTCGGGTCGCACTTTTTGGGGCAAAAGCTGCGACCTGGGACGCAGGTTTTTGCCTGAAAAGTGCGACCTGGCCCAGGATTTTCCCAAAAAGTGCGACCTGCTAGATGTGGGAAGTTTCATTGCTGTTGTGGGCTGAGATTCAGTTTTGATGTAGGTTAATGTAGTTTTGTTGTTCTGTAGACTGAAAAAAATGATGGTTTTGTGCAGATATGGCAGATATACGGATCAAGTGGAGAGAGAGAGACTTAGGTACATTACGGACAGAAATCCAAGTGGATCAGGGTGTCCATCGTGCACTGGCTAGGTATGGGGTTTTGAATTTTTTGGAGAACCCTTTGATGTGGGCTGGAGAGCCCTTGTTGGCTTGGATTATCAGTTATTGGGATCCAGATCATGAGGCGTTTATAGTGCAGGGGCACAGGATCAAGCTTACGGTCCAAGATCTATATTTCTTGACTGGTCTCCCACCATTAGGGATGGTGGGAAATACGCAGCCAGTGTTACCATGGGGGTGTAACATTATGGATTTTTTTGAGCGACATTGTCAACCAGGTGTCCAAGTCAAAGGGACTCAGATATCCATTGGGGATCTAGAGAGGTTGGAGACCCGGGCAGTGGCCGCAGCAGTGTTGCGGGTCTTGGGGATCCAGGTATTCCATCACATCACTGGAGGGTAGATGATGATCGTAGAGAGTGTGTTGGGGGAAACCTACTATGGGTGGGCCCAGATGATGTTGGTGTCGGTGAAACGACAGCTGTCACTATGCAAGCGGCAAGTGAATCATGATTGTGCATATGGGACGGTGTTGTGTTCTTTCTTCTTTTAGAAGATCACGACCTTGCGACCTCATATACAGTTACCTGATGGAGGTCTGAGAGAGCCCCTAATGCGTCGGTGGGGACGATTACTGTGTAGAGGAGGGGGTGGGGCAGTCGGATGGGTGTTTCAACCAGAGTTCTTTGGCCATTGGGATCATATGCCATTATACATAGACGACTATCCCTATAGTGGGATGAGTTATTGGGGAGATCCGGACTTGCCGCTTCCGGCTGATCGAGTGTGGGGGCCGGATGGTAAGTGACAAATGTAAAAATTTGCTGAATAATGAATAATTATCCACTGAGACTATCCTGATCACATATCAATTCGAATTCATATGCAACACATAATCTCTTCCACTCAGATCATCACACATGTGGAAATAAAACAAGCGATAGCACATCAAATCATCATACACATTAACACAGTATGTATGGGGAAAGCTTATAGCTGAAAACCCCACAGCTATTGTGTATATTATAATGGAGAAAACATGTTACAAACTCAGTACAATACTCCTCACAAGTACTCAGTACTATCTCATGAAGTTACACACAAACTAGCTTGGTTTTGAACAAGTCACAGGTTCAAAACACATCCACTAATTGCGTGCCTCTATTGCGCAATCAAGGCTGGTCCCATGAGAGATCCAAGGTTCGAATCTCCTTGGCTTGATAGCACAATCATCATTGGCAATTGCCTCCAAGTGTGGTGCAAATCTCATGCACAACTGATGTCGCAACTGATAGCTATCTCAACCCTTTCATCTACCTCTTTCACTGGTCTCCACTGAACTGTCCATGCACTGTAGTGAACTGATGTGTTCTTGAGTTGAATAATGAGTTAATAATTAGTGAATTAAATAATATTTGATTCACTCCACTCATTACTAGTTGATTAGCTAGTTAAACTAATCACAACTAGTTCAACTAAGTTAAACCGAACACAACTCCACCAACTGTCTCATCAACTCCACCAAACTTCTGCCACTGAAGTCCTAACTGAAGTCAACCATGCATGAGCTCACCAAACCCCTAGGAATAGTGTAATTCCTCTATCAGATGCATGAGCCACTTCTGTAGCTCGAACTGAAGTGCTCCAAGAGAGTAAACTAAAGTTTAGAGTCCAAATATTATTAAGGGTAAATAATATTTGACTTCCCTATTTTTAGGATAGGCAGTCTAAAAATAGACTTCGACCTATAGGTCCAAAAATAGAGGTCCATATATTTTTACCAACATGACCAATACTCCAAGAATAACATACTGCAACCCCTGGACCATGCTCCATATGTCTAAAAATAGACTTTGCGCCAGAATTTGCCTGCGGGCCTACTTAGTGAAGGCGACTTCATTTCACTAAGCTCCATCATCTTGCTGCATTTTCAACACTCCCTCTCAGCAAGATATGGATTATCTGCAACCCCTATCCTGCCTCTGTGGAATTCGAACTTGCTCTGGTGAGCGCCTTTGTCAGGATGTCGACATCCTGATCCTCCGTGGGAACATATGAAAGCATCATGATTCTCCGCTGAACACAATCTCTGATATGATGGTACCTGATGTCGATGTGTTTGGACCTATCATGAAATACTGGATTAGCCGAGAGTTTAATGCAACTCTGGTTATCACAGTAGATCATTGTAGGCTCCAAATGCAACCTGAACAATCCTGCGAGGATCTTCCTCATCCAAATAGCCTTGCATGCAGCCAAGCTAGCTGCCATGTACTCGGCCTCTGCTGAACTGAGTGCCACGGATCTTTGCTTCCTGCTATACCAGGAAACTGCTGTCGACCCAATGCTGAAAACTCCTCCAGAAGTTCTCTTCCGGTCCGTTGGGCTCCCTGCCCAATCTGCATCAGTGAAGCCAGAAAGCTTCGCTCCATCCTCCTGTCTGTACCATAGACCATATCCCGATGTGCCTCTAATATAGCGCAATACATGCTTGCCTGCCTTCCAAAAGAGCTTGGTAGGCTTAACCATAGCTTGCGAAAGCTGGTTAATAGCATAACATATATCGGGTCGTGTATTGACCAGATACATAAGCGACCCCACCAACTGTCGATAGACAGTGGCATCCACTACCTCCGCTGAAGTAGCATCCTCCTTCCTCGAACCACCAGGAAGAGGAGTGTCAACAGGCTTGCAGCCTTGCATGTTGAACCTCTCTAGAATCTCCCGGGCATACTTGCCCTGAGAAACAAACAGTCCTCCGCTGCGCTGCCAAATCTCCAATCCCAGGAAATAATGAAGGATGTCTCGGTCCTTCATCTCAAACTCTCGTGCAAGATCCTCCTTGCATGAAAGTATCAACTGCTCGTCGCCAGTCAAAATCAGATCATCTACATACAGTATGATGATCAACAGCTTCCCCTCCACCACAATCTGGTACAGGTTTGGATCCGCCTCACTCTTGGAGAATCCAAGCCCGGTGAAGTAGCTGTCTATCCGAGTGTACCAAGCACGAGGTGCTTGCTTCAGCCCATACAGTGCTCTCTTGAGTCGGCACACATGCGACTCACTGCTGAAGATCTCAAAACCTTCAGGCTGCTCTATGTACACCTCTTCCTCAATAACTCCATTGAGGAACGCAGTCTTCACATCCATCTGATGAATGTGCCACCCCATCTGCGTTGAGAGAGCAAGGATCGTCCGTATGGAAGAGTACCTTGCGATAGGTGCAAAAGTCTCCTCATAGTCAATCCCCTCGATCTGTGAAAAGCCACGGGCGACAAATCTCGCCTTGTACTTCTCCACACTCCCGTCAGCCGCTTGCTTCACTTTGTAGATCCATCGCGAACCCACCACTGATTTCCCAACCGGTCTTGGGACAATCTCCCATGCACTGTTCCTGACGATCGAATCATATTCTTCGATCATGGCATCAACCCATGCGGGTTCCTCCACAGCTTCCTCAAAAGAGGATGGCTCCGTCACAACACATTGACTCACAAGAGCCATGTATCTAGTGTACCAATCCGGTGACTGTCTCTGTCTGCGCTGTGCTGTAGGTGGTCCTACAACCTTCTCTGCATCCCGAGCCAGTCGCTCAGCTTCTGTAGTGCGCATGCGCCCTCTGATGGTTGGCGCTGTATGGGTGGTTTCTTCCACCTCCTGAACTTCCTCTTGTGGCTGATCCACATCCGGAAGCTCCTCCTTAGGAACTAACAGCTCCTCATCTGCATGCAAGTGTAGCTCCCTCTCAAGCGAACACTGCATGGCTTTCTCCTCCTGAAATTTTATATCCCGTCGCACAACAGTCTTTTGACTGTCTGACAAATACACTCGATAGTTGTGAGGTGTATCAGTGTACCCCACAAATATTCCAACCTCAGCAGTTGGATCCAGCTTCCTTCTCGCATCCTTCGTCACATGCATGTAGACAGGAGAACCAAAAATCCGCAAATGGGAAATATCAGGCCTCTTGCCAGAATAAGCCTCCTCCAGTGTACTCATGCCAAGAACCTTGTGAGGACAACGGTTCTGCACATACACTGTTGTATTGCATGCCTCAGCCCACAAGTGAAGGGGTAGGCCCTGATCATGCAACATTTCCCGTGCAGCACCCACGATCGTTCTGTTCTTCCTCTAAGCCACCCCGTTCTGCTGTGGGTTATGGGGTGCGATGAGCTCTCTCTGAATCCCTTCTGCGTTGCAGAACTCCTTGAATTCAGCCAAGATGAATTCACCACCATTGTCGCTCCTTAGAGAAATCACCTTCTTCCCCGACTCCTTCTCGACCAGTGCTTTAAACTCACAGAACTTCGCGAATGTATCGCTCTTCTTCTGCATGAAGAAGATCCAGCACTTTCGAGAGAAATCATCAACAAAGATCACGTAGTACTTGTGCTTTGCTGTCGAAACAACTGAGAAAGGACCACACACGTCTGTGTGAACTCTCTCAAGGATCGTCGTGGCATGACTATCCTTCTCGTGAAAGGTGGCTTTCACAAACTTCCCTAAATTATACCCCTTGCACTGATCTGACTGCGCAAGAGTGCCCTTAGGAAGCCCAGTAGAAATCTGCTGCAGGATCTTCAAAGCTCCATGGTGAAGGTGGCCCAATCTCCTATGCCACAGTTCGCCCTCATCATCCCGGCTCACCACTTCTCCTGCCTTGTATGCCATTACTGCGCAGCCATCTACTTGCAACTGATAAAGGTTCTTGGTTCGAACCCCTATCTTCCGGGTCTCTCCAGTAGTCTTACTGCGCAGGAAGGCTTTTCCTTCGCTGAAGACCACATCATACCCCGTATCTTCCAATATCGCCACAGAGATCAAGTTCTTCTTCAATCCAGGTACATGTATGACATCCTTCAACACGAAGGGTTTACCAGACTCCCTCTGAAAGGATATGGTACCGATACCAGTCGCACTGTATCTACCATCATCACCCATCTCGATGTGCACACCCAGATCTTTGCCCTCCAGATCTGAGAACAAATCCCGATCTCCCGTCATATGAAATGACACACCGTTGTCCAAGAACCACACCGATCCCATCACACTTGAAACCAAGCATTCGATCAGTGAAAAGTCAAGCTCGAACTGCGAAGCCAAAGCCTCTCCATCTGCAGATCTTCCCGCTTGCTTGTTTTTCTTCTTCTTCGGACAATTGGTAGCATAATGTCTGTGATCATGGCAGTGAAAACACTTCACTTTCGCCATATCCTGCTTCTTGCCCTTTTCACCGGAATGAGAAGTTTTCTTACCCTTCCCCTTCTTTGCTTTGGCAGCCAAAGCGCAATTTTCTTCATCAGCTCCCTTTGATGAAGATCCGTCCCTGGTAGTCCTCCTTATCTCCTCCTGCATGAGATCCGCCCAAAGGCGCTCCCATCCCGGAAACTTCTCCCAACCATTGACACTATCTTGATATGAATGCCAAGCCTTCGGAAGACCAAGGAGAGCCAGGTCGACCATGTCCTCATCTTCGAAAGTCACCCCCACACTTCCCAGCTCATCTCTGCATTGAGTGAACTTTGTGAGGTATTTGGCGATACTGTCGCCTTTCTCCATCTTGATGTTTCTAAGCTTATCTTTGAGCGCCAGCTTCCTTTGGTCGCTCTTCCTTTGGTCACTCTTACTCTGGAATAGATCCATCAAAGCTTTCCACATTAAATATGGAGAAACCTTTCCATGCAGGCTGGATACAATATGATCCTTGACGCCCTCCAAGAGGATCCTTCGACATTTCGCCATCTTCTTTTGCCAAGCTTCGACTTCAACAGGATCAGTGGGCTTTTGGACATCTGTATCTACGAACTCCTTCAGTCCATTATCTTCTAATACTGCCTCCATGCGATCCTTCCATGCAACATAATTTGAACTGCCTTCAAGAGCATATTCGAGTCGCAAACCGTTGAAAGACATTTTCAACTCCGGCACCAAGAAAACAAAACTACTGCAAAATTCAAATTCCAACTCAAAGCTCAACCGCTCTGGATCTCTGAGAACAAATTATTTCTAGCACAGAGATCGACTGCAGGGGCATTTACTGGATATATCACCTTTCAAAGGAAAGGATGGATCCAGAGGCTACCTGGCCCGCATGCAGACTCTGTCTACCGAAATAAGTTTGTGACTACCGAAATAAGTTTGTAACTAATCTGTGATGTGCATTTTAGAGTTTGTGACTAGTATTCATGGTACTAATTATTAGATGTTTGTGAATGCAGATATAGCTCCGGTAAAACCGGCCGGATATATGGGACGACCGGCAGCAGCAGGAGCTACAGGTGCAAGTGGATCAAGGACAACACAGAACGAGGATATGGTCGCTTGGGTGGAGGACATCTGTCGTAGATGTGAGGGGTTGCTGACTGGTGTGTCGGAGCATGGTTGGCAGGATTTAGACGAAAAATACATAGATTTATGTATTGGGCTACCCTTGGAATGGCGAGGGATCATGCAACGCATGGCGATGGCCGGTCAGACTGTGTGTGATCTACGAGTTGCGAGAGCAGAGCCGTTGGCTCGGGATCTGCCAGAGAGTGATTAGATGTAGGGCAAATGGTGCCCCCCAGCGTTTTTGTAGGGGCAAGTGGTGCCCCCCATTTTGTAGTTTTGTTTTTTGTACCATGCTAAGGGCATGTCATATGTTTCAGAGCAGATGGACTCTAAAAACACATGTTATATGATATATATGATTTATGTACATTTTGTTGATGATGTGAAATTTTATTGTCATGTGTGTGATAAATGCCAGTCTAGAACATGATTTGTGATTTGATCTATGTAGTGATTTTGACGTCGAGGGAAATGGGTGAAAGTAATGAATCTAAATTCACGTATCAAAAGTTTCACTCGTAAATATTGTCTAAATAGGATAGGGTTATTCACACGATAGACACCATTAAGTTTTAGGACAAGAAGGAGGGAATCTAAATGAACATGCAGATGGAGGATGTGACGAGAGAGTGCATCGGCTAAGAGACCACGTACTACATCATATTCGGCCTGATTATTGGTGGCATTACCAATGCAGACCCCATTTGCAAGAACCAGGGTATGCAAGGGGGTAAAGATGGCCCATGCTGCTGAAGCGAGATTCCGGGAATAGCAACTTGCCCAATCGGCATAGCCAAGATAATGAGTGGACGAGAGGGCCGATGTAATAGTGTCACAAGACAAGAAATGGGAGGGATGAGCAAAAGGATGGTAGCGTGAGTAGAGGATAGACATCCATTGACGGCTATGGGAAGGAGCAGTTCGGGTAGGAATTTTAGGACTCACAGATCGACGAGAGGGATATGAATGAGAACTATCAAAGGAAGAACGGGTACTCAGGCTGCGAAAAAAATCAAAGATACGGATGGTATGATCGTGATTATGGGAGGAAATGGAAGGGTCAAGGAGACCATACGACGCTGTAAAGCTACTGAAATCATCAATATGGGAAGAGAGGCGCAGATACGGGTCATCACGGAGAATGACAAAAGAACAGGTAAAAAGATGGCCAAAACATGAAGAGCCCGAGAAAGTGTCTGAAGGGAGATCAAGCAGAACAGATGGAGTGGATTCAGAGGGAATGTACTCGAGGGTCGTGCAGATGATGATAGGTATAGGAGGGGAGCAGTACGTTCCGACATCTCAACATCAGGGGGAGGAATGTCAATGGTAGTAGGGGGATCCTTGAGTAGGCCTGACGCATATTGAGCAAGGATGGGAGAGGCAGATTGATTTTGTTCAACTTCATACTCGCGAATGACCTCTAAAGAGGCTCGGTAATGTGTGAGGTGAGGACAATGGTGAGAGTAATGGCCATGGACACCACACAGGGCACAGTGTTTGTTGGTGCGAAGAGTCTTTGGGTACTTGGCTGCGGATGAGGAAGAAACAGAGGTTTCAGGGACTGTAGATTCAGGGAACGTGACTTTAACCATGGGTTGGATACGGGGAAACTCAGGACAATTATGGGTAGGATGACCGATACCATCACACAAGGCACAAGGCTTGGCAGGTGGGGGAGGGGTAGGATCGGGTGTGGTGGCCTTGTCTTTGGATGCCCCCTTTTGAGTTTTTCTTTTCTTGCCTATAGTTGTCGCATCATGAGGAGGGTCCTGCGGAGGGGCGAGGGGAATTGTAGCGGTGGAAGGAGCGAAGGGAATCGGTTGCACTGGTGGCACATCTATGTATGGTTTGGGGTGGTCCGGCGGGGTCTCGGCTGGAGGAGTAAGATACCATACTGGAATTCCCAAGGTTAAATTAGGGAGGGAAAGGGTGGCCATGACGGGAACTGAATAGACGCCGGGGGGGGCGGGACCGAGGAAAGGTATCTGACCGGCGGGGTAATGACCAGGAGGGATGGCTCCCATGTGATGGAGACCTGAGGGAACTAACTCAGGAGGGAAGGAAGGTTCCTGAGTGTGAGGGGGGTGGGAAGATCTAGGTGAAAAAGGGTCGGTTGACTGAAGCAAAGGGCTAGGAGCAGGTTGCGGTAGGCAAGTTTGAGGTTGCTGACTAGCCGAAGCAGGTTGTGAAAGGCCAGCTTGGGACGATTGCATCATGCAAACATTCGCTAAATTGGGGTCAGACATAGGAGGAGGAGGAGGACCAGGAAAAGTTCCAAGCAAGGAGGAGTCTTTGTAGACGTCAGGGGAAACACTGGTCAACGAATCAACAGTTGGCTTATTGGTGACAGAAGAGATGGTGGACTCAGGATAGGTCTAAGAGTTTGGTTCATGGTAATTCAACTGGTCAATCGTGAAAATTTTTCCATTATGAGGGAAAAACATCTTGCGGTGGACTGCGGATGGGACAGTAGACATGGCGAAGGTGTAACTTCGCCCCAAAAGAATGTTGTAGTCAAGAGGGGCGTCGATAACTTCCACGTCGACACAAACAGTCTTGCCTACAACGGTGATGGGAAAATTACGAAATAGGCCAATGGGATGGGAGGCATGGCCATCCCACACACGTAGGGTGATTGTGGAAGGGGCCAGCTCAGGGGATCTGAGTTTTTTCCAAACCGAAGCGAACATCACACAGGTAGATGCCCCCTCATCAATAATACACCGAGAAACATTGGCATTTCGGATTTTGACTGGGATTTGGAAAGCAACAGAAGGAGGAAGAGGGGATGGTTTGACTGACGGGAGTCGAAAACAATCAATTGGTCATCAGCAGGATCTACAGCACCCACGACAAATAGTAGAGCCTTCTTTTGAGAAGGACACGACTGGAGGAGTTCCAGTGTTGAAATGGCAGCAGGATATTGTACCAGATCATCTACTATACTGTATGAATGGGCAGCCCGACCATAGGCAGAATTTTGGCGTAATGGGCCCTTAGGAGGCTTGGGAGGAACCTCGGCTTGGGGTGGGGGGATTTGCAAGGGACCATTGGGTGTCAGCAGAGACTTGGTAGGACCTGAAGATGGAGACTCGAAGACAAACGAAACGGGAGGCATGGAAGACTGACGGGACCGATTTTGAAGGTTGAGGTCGATGGTGAGAGGGGGGTCAGAGGCCATCATGAGAATCTGGTAATCATAGGAACCAGAAGGGGAAGGTTGAGTGGTTACTGGGGCATGAGGTGGTTGAGTGGCCACGAATCCTTGTTGAGGGAAAGGATCGGTAAACACAGCGGGTTGAGAAGTAGCTGGATTGGGAGGGATAGTAGGGGAGGAGTGTTGTCCCCGCACAGTGGCCTGAGATTCCCACATCTGCCGCATTTTGGGTAATAAGGGACAATCGTGAGTGTAATGACCATAAACACTGCAACACGAATAGGACTTATTGGTGCGAAGCGGCCTGTCCAGCTTGGGCTGGGAACCCTGTGGTTGGTTGGCAGTGGTAGAGTCAATACTGGAAGGATTAGATCCACGATTACCAGAAGCGGATTGAGTGCCTTTCCTCTTTCTTTGAGAAGGAAGAAGATTAGGTGCCCCCTGCTGTGAAAATACTTGCCCTGGAGGGGGTAGTAAATGCGGTTGCAGGGGTGGAGAAGGGAAGGGAGTGGGAATTCCAAATGTTGGACGAGCTGGGACACCAGGCTGTGGTTACGGATAAGGGGTAGGATGGGCAATATTGAGGTAAGCAGGAGTGTGGGAAAAATGAGGAGGCATGCCATATCCTGAATGCATGTTACCTGGAGGGGGAAAAGTGCCTGAGGGGCTGGCCCCTCCTAAAGGGAAACCATAGCCCAGAAGAGGTTGGGCAGGGGTATGTGACAGGGCTCCAACGATACCGTCAGCAAAGTGAGATGCCCCCAAGGCATTAGTGCCACCGGGCTTGGGGAGGTCAGGAAGGACGGTATAAACATAACCATATTAAGCATAGATAAGGTCATATTTCAAGGCTATCTGGAGGGCTTCTTCAGTTTGGGGAAAATGGGATGCGACATCTTTGCCAATGGGAGGTAAGAGAGAGCGAAGGAACCAGTCTATGTAAACCCAATATTCAAAGGGGGGAGTGTGACACAAGCTCCATCTTCATCGCCATTCCTGGACATGAGCGAAAAGGCAGATCGAAGAGGATTGATGAAAAGAAGTTAAGAGTTCAGTACCAGTGTCGTATCGGAGAGGGAGATGGAAATAGGATAAAATGGCTTGGGAAATGGTCGCAAAGGTGGTATGCGAAGAGGTGGCTTTATCAACATACCATTTAGAAGCTTCGCCAGTAAGCGTGCATTGGAAAAAATGAAGATTGATGGAGTCATCGATGATGGAATTGGAGGAACACCACATGTGGAAAGATCGGATATGGTTGGAAGGATATTCACTAGCAAGGCCTTCGAACTTGGGAATGTCGGAGGGGAGCTTGGTCGGAATAGCAGGCCAATTGACATCGTGGCGAATAGGATCATTAATCAGTTGATTGAAGTTTGGGAGACTGAGACCGGCCATATAAGGGAGCAACGGGGCAATCAAGGTAGGTCCCGTAGTGGTTCCACTGGAGATGGACCCAGCAGTAGAACTGGGGTTAGGGCTAGGTCCTTAACTAGACATGGTGAAGGTAAGAGAGGGAGAACCAGAAGTAGGGGGAGAACCCAAACAATCAGAGGAAGAGTCGGAGTGCAGACTCAGGGGAGGACTTACTCGAGGACGACGGGAAGGAGGAAGTCGACTGACCGGAAACTGAGGGTGAAGGCCAAGAAGTCATCAAGATAAGCGCCTTGGGGTCGCAATGATGACGGGAAGAAGAAAAACCGACAAGGGCAGGGAGGGACAAAATCAAGTGAGGTAAAGGGCGGAGAGGGGTAGTGACAATTGATTTTAAAGTATTTTCCAGGCGATGTTAACTAGGCTCTTCTTCACTTAGGGTCAGTGTGTGGCGTGCGTTAATTTTAATTGTTTAAACCCAGACGTTTTGAGAGTAAAATAAAAAGTGTGTTGTGTAACTGAAAATAAATCTGTAGTAAATAAAACTGAAAGAACAGAAAATTAACAGCTACCAATGCATCAATCTAACACAAGAAGGCGAGTCTCTCAAAACTAGTCTATAAGAGGGAAAAAACTAAGCAAAGCACGCGGAAAAGAGGCCAATAGATCTAAGTTCGGGAGGGATGGGGATCTAAAGGGGAAATCTGCTGAAATAGGTGTAGATAACAGCAAAGAGGCAGAGGAAAAGTTGTTGCTAAAAAGGAGGAGATCAGCTAAAAATAGAAGGGACAAGGAGGCGGCCCTAGAAATGAACCCACAAAAAACTATATGAGGTGATTTGAAAGGGAGAAGAGCTGATCTAAAGGGATCTTAAAATGAGGTATCAGATCTGGAAGAAAAAGGGCTAAAGCCCTGGAAATTCAGACGTCTGATACAGCAATAACTCACCCACAAAAAGTGGAGGATACTAGAGCCCTAAGTGGAAATATTCCCACTTAGTTGAGTGAAACAGGTCTAAACGGGCGGATACAGAGGCTGGAAAACCCTGACAAAAGCTTTAGACAAACCCAAAAAAAGTTCTGGAAAATTGCAGAAAAAAGTGCAGGTCGTAGGTTCTGACCTGTGTGCTGTCCAGGACGCAGATTTAGGGCAGAAAAGTGCGACCTCAAGGCCAGGTCACACTTTTTGGGCCGATAAGTGCGACCTGCAAATCCGGCTCTCACAGCGGCAGATTTCAGAAAAAAATTTCGTCTCAGCTGCGGTTGATGTCTGTCACCTGCGCAATAAGGCCAATTGTTAATCGCCAATTGTTAGTATGAATCTTTCATCGTAAAATATCACTTTAGCTACGCATAACAAATAGCCCTAACATCGATTATGGCTGCAAAATATCTTTAAATCTGTTGCACAAATCCAGATCTAATCACAAAAGACATTAAGCAGATAAAATATAATATGGCTCCATGCATCCAATAGACAAGACAAGAACAATGTGTTTAAAAGAATGTTTTATATTATATCAAAGAATGGGGCACCTGAGAGGAAAACAAGAAAGGTGTTTTCCGGTTCTCCTCAATGGGATGGGTTCTTGGAATTCCTCAGCGTTTCAGATCTAAAATTCTGCTCTCTTATTGTGGTAGAAAAACCCAAACAAACATAGAACTCAATGGGAGCTCACAAGGAAAAAATGAAAAATGGTGACCAAGAGTAGATCTAGTGTGATCTAATGCAATGGAGGTGACTAATGAATGGGGAAAACCCTCCTATTTATAACAAAATATTAGGGTTATCTAGAACTTGTTGCATGAATAAAATATTATTAATCACATTCTAGAACCACCCTTTAGGAATATTTTATTATATTTGTTGGAGGAAAAAGGTATTTTGACTTGGGTCAATTCCTTTATTTATAAACAATAAATAAATAAATGATTTATTTATTATTTTAGGGAGATGGTGTGAATATAATTAAATAAATAATGATTTATTTAATTATTTAAAAATGATTTAGTCAAATTTAACTAGGAATAGTATTAAATAATGATTTAAATAACTTATTCCTAGGAAATAATTAAATAAATAATGATTTATTTAATTAATTTCCTTGTTTTGGGTTAAATATGACCAGGAAATATAGAAAAATGTTCTTTTACATGGTGAAAGCAATTTTACTTAGGGTAAAATTGGTCTTACGTGGTGTACTTGGGTTCATCTAATGATAATGGGTTAGATGACCAAAAAAATGGTGTAACAGGGTTTGTATTACTATATATAGGTGTATGACATATAACCCGCGAGACCATTTGTAGAGTCAGATCCCAATCTCTGTCGGCCCTTGCACAATTGTTTTTAAAAAACAATTTTTTTTAATCGGTGGGCACTATTTAAAATAGCACACCGGTGCGTGATTTTAGTATAACGCACAGGGCGCGTATTGACAAAAAACATTGTTTGATAAAACCAATTTTTTATTAATTTATGTTTATGTTAATCGGTGCTCCAGTATTAATATAACACACCAGGTCTCCTTGTTGACAAAGAACATTGTACTGTGTTTCTACCGTATTGGCAGTGCGTTTATAAGAACCTACCGCACCGCGTTCGGTGCGTAAGTTGCGAATGGCACACCGTTTTCTTGATTTTTTTTTTTTTACCTGAAAAGTATGTGATTTATTTATAAAATATATTAATGAATGGTACAGGTTTCATATTGATAAAGAAATGGCTTACAAGAGTTCAAGTAACAAAGATACTGATAACACATCCAAAAAAGCCAAAAAGGAAATTTCTTTGTAAATCATTTACAAAAATTATTATTTTTTAACTATATGTAAGTTTAACTAATATGTATTGTTTAGTGTGTATCACACAGAGCCACAAAATGACAAAGCTTGATAATTTTATTTCTGATATAAGACCAAAAGACCGTAGAATCTTGATGGAAAAATTGCACAAGGATGAATCAGGTGAATGAAAAAATATTATTGATCCAATATGAGTTTCTTTTTTGAATTTTCATTAATAATATACTTAAAAATATTATATAACATGTTTCAAAAAATCTATTAATTCATATATGTTTAATGTTTTACAGGGACTAACAACGAATAAAATGAATGTTGTTCTAAGAAAAGAAAAAAATACAACATGCAAATGAAATTGAATTGCTCCTTAGCTCATCTAGAGTGGTGTTGGAGGTTAACGAAAGGGGGAAAAACTTTTACAAAACTTTGAGGAATCTAGTGGAACAAATGTATAGACGTTCTTTCCACTTACAATACAAAAATCAATCCAATGATTCCAAGCACCGAATTTTATTTAAACTACAGGATGAGTTTCGAGAGAATTAGTCAATGAGACATGTCAGAATTTTAATAGCAAAAACGTACAAAAAAAAAGAAGGATTGAAAAATCAATATTCCTTTAAATGTTTTTATAGAATTATATGTATATATTACTACAAAGTAATAATTTATAAATATCACTTTTGTTATATTTGGTTTTCATATATCAATATAAAAATTAAATATTTTATTCTCATGTTACATTTTCAGGAAGATTATGAAATCTCAAAGGATGAATTAGCTGATATCATAAATATGCTAGTAGGAATGTCCAAAAAGGTGCACAAGGAGATGTTCAAATAAATGGACATAATTGCATCGCACGAGGAGCCATCTCAACAACAACGTGCTTCAAATGTAATATGTAATCATTGAATTTTTAGATTAGATACAATAAATAAATAATTTAGCATTAAATATTAATTTTCAAGTATTTTCTTGCAGAAAAGAAAAGAAAATGAAACCCATTCAGCACATAAAATAGGACAACAAGGAAGAAAAGGGTTGATATCTATGTTTGTAAGTAACTGTTACTCCCTTATAACAACTTAACTAGATTTCATTTTCGTATATTTTAAGTTGTTTTACTACAAACATCATTGAATGTATTCAAACATGTGCTAACATACAAAGAAGAACCATCATAAGAATTTATTGCGTTGGGTTAAATATGGGTTTTCAATATATGTTGGCATATCATAAATTAATTGTGAAATTGTAAGCATATATCTTGTTTTACTTAGCTCTGTATATAATTAATAGAACAAAAAAATATTTTATATTAAATCTATGATTTGTTATGGGGCATAAAACTTGCAGGAAACAAAGTATGGAACCACGCCAACAAATGAATGGTTGAAATATGGCATGAAATTTGGTTTTGAAAGAATGTGTATACTTCACGAGTCAATTATTGCTATGGTACATTTCTTTTCTATTTACATTGGTGTATATTATTTAATATTGCAATTTTCACTATTCTCACAAATGTATATACACTCATTACACTTTATTTTTATGTTTATAGATGGAACTATAAGAAGAAGAAAAAATCAACACAATGAACAAAACATTCCTCCAAATAACCCAAGTCATAGAAGTAGATCGAGCAGTGACAATAGTTCCAGCGAACAATGATGATAAATATGTTTGGATATCAAATCAAGGCATTGTATTTTTTGAAATATTTGTCTGTGAAATTAGACATTTTATTTAATGTAATAGACATACTGTCCCAATTGAAAGACAAAGGGATACCAATAACTACCCCATTTTGTATGACGAAGAGTGTCTTATTCATATATATATATATATATATATATATATATAAGTTTTAATTTATTCTATAGCGTTTTCCATTGTCGCTGTGAAATGTTACACCAATGATTAAATATATGGATGATTAAATATTATAATGAAAAGATGTGAAATCTGATGATATGATATAAAAAATTCGTCCAAACATCACATTCAAATGCACTAATAAAAATTTGATTGATATGAATATTGTTATAAGATATGTGTCGAATTTTGATGAATAATGAATTTTTAAAAATCGCAATAACTGCACTATCAAAGGTCGATTTTATTAAAAATAGAAAATGAACACAAATTCGTGTTAGTAACTGTGCACCGGTGCATTTGTATGATACTAAGCACTGGTGTGTTTCTATGACCTATGGGCACCGCACCAAATACCAATACCAATTAGAACACCTGGTGTGCTTTATCGATGACTACCACCCGAGCGAGCAGATAGGCGTTGTATGCACCAGTATAGTTTTCCTTTAATGTGTTGGTGTGTTTTTATAACTTAACGGCCTGATGCATTTTAACACCTAAATGTCTCGGTGCATTTTTTACACCTTAACGGTGTCAGTGCATGCACCTTCTATTGGCCTGGTGCGTCTTTGTGCGTGACATGCACCAGTACGTTTCTAAACACCTCGAGGCCTATGAAATTTGTTTTCCAACTCGGTGCTTTGTGTATTTACAGTACCAATGCGTACAAGGTAAAAAGTATTGGTGCATTCACACATGATGCACGCACCGATGAGAAAAAAATCCGTAAAAACCTCTGGCTGCCTAGTTTTTTAAGTTGTGTTGAAGTTCCATTATAAGCTCTGTCAAAACCACCATTACCAAAATGGATGTTGTAGCAATTTTTTTTTGACAATTTTGGCCAGTTTTATAACACTAAAATCTCCTTTATAACGTCCGCTAGAGGGTATTTTCCTTGTAGTGTAGTGTGCATAGATAGAAAAATTATCTTCTCACAACATGGATGCAACCATCAACGATCATGAGACAAAATGATAAAATGGCATGTAATACATCAAACCTTGTAGAACTCGCCTTGGACTCACACACTCTCCTTCTATGCCTCATACTGATCTTGAAAACCTAAAATGAATAGATGCGTGAAGCTGAAATTTCCTCTTTTAATTGGTATTGAGTTCGAGGGTGAGGGGATTTATCCACTCATCCGACCAAATAAGGATGAGGGGCGGATCCGCTCTAAGTAGTACAAGGGCGAGGGTGCCTAATTCGCCTATCAAGTTTTTCTTCTCTTGAATCCATCTCCTATTGGGAACAAGATAAATATATACTCCACCTAAGTATATTATCCATTTTCAAAACAAAACATCCTTCCTTGAAATCCTTTGAAGAGTTAGATATTTGCAACTCATATTTTCTCCTCCATACCTTCTTTGTCTTAAGTGGTGTGCTTTCTCTTTTTGTAGGCTTTATCCTTTCATATATGCAAGCTAGATCTTTGTTGCCATATTTTTCACACTTGAAACAAAAACTATCCAACAAACTTTATTTTCTTGCAAAAAATTTACATTTTCTAGCACGATGACCATAATGATTGCAAGAAAAACAATACCCATAAAATAAACTTGGATACCTTGTGTTATGATTTGTTGGACCATGAAAACTTGACCTCTTTCTTATCTTCATAAACTTCTGCATGTTGTGATAATCTCTTTTCTTCTTTGGATTCCTTTGATGACTTTCTTCCTAGGTCCTTGATTGACTTCAAACGTGGTGTACTTGTGATTTTATCCTACATGGTTTTCCTCCACTTTCTCCTTTTCCTACAAAAGGCATGATTCTTCTTCAAAGACCAATATATTTTTTATAAGTGAGGATATTTGAATGATGAGGATTTCATCCAAAATTTTGGTGCTTTTCTCCAACTTTCGATACCAGGATAGCTTATTATTTTCATGTTCAAGCTCACACCTCAAAGAGGCTAATCCATCTTATAGTCTTGCACAATAGGCTTCTCGGTCTTGCAACTAATTTGAAAAATTCTCATTTTCCTTGATGAATTTCTCATGTTGTATATTTCAATCAATTATTTGCATGTCATTACACTCATGCCTACTATCACTATCTTCTTGAGAGAAAATTGGATTTTCTACTGCTATGAATTTGGATTCCTTTTTATCATTCTCTTATTCTTCAAGAATGCAATGGGTTTTTTCAAAAATTTCTAAATCTTGAACCCTTTCTCTTCCATACAAACTATGCAACTTGTCCATGATTTATTTTGCAATAACGCAATGTCCCACTTTAGCCACATCCTGATATGATAATCCTTTTAAAATTATCTTCTTTTCTTCCTCATTAAATTCATCCTGCATGCCATATTCAATTGAGAGAAAAATATTCACATCATGAGTTAAAAGGTATGCTTCAAATTTCACCTTCCAAAGCATATAATATGATCCATGTAGAAAAGGAACTCCATCTACTGCAAATCTTCCCTAGTTACCTATGATCTACCTTCCAGAGGTAAAGCTTCACTAGAAAGAAGTTGGCTTTGATAACTATTTTTGGAACCAGGGTCACTACTGATGGGGGGGTGAATCAGTAGTGATAACAATTACATAACTTTAAAATTCTTTCTCCAATATATTAATAATTCATAACTTAAAAAATAAGCAGTAGATATGAACATGTAACTTCAACAAGAATCAAAACATGAGATCCATAACATATGAAATAAAAATGCCCAATGAGACAAAAATAATCACATCACATAGGAACACATGATATCTGTTGGAAAACCACCCTTATATCCTGTGTTATATTGAGCAGAGCAGCAACAACAAGGGTGGTTTTTGGCTCGGATATCTCCAAGTAAATACCACAGGTAAATACCATGGTTATGCCAATACCACATACACTTGTACCATCGTAATCTCCAAGTCAATACCACATGTAAATACCATGGTTATTCCAATAACACTTACACCTGTACCATGGTAATATCTTATGCAGCCATATGGACACAAATACACAAATGTGAAGACCTAAGACTTAGTCTGCCCAAAACCCGAGGATAGGTTCATATATCTCTAAGAAACTTTAAAAACTCACTTTAATCTAAAACAAATAATTTACGCATAAGCTCCCTTAAATCCAACCTTGTTCTAAATAATCTGGATTTACATGCGGAAACAGAATTTGTCGGACCTTAGGTCACAACCCAAACCAATATTTCATATGTGCACTTTAACATTAATGCTTAAACTTACCTTATCACATTTATCAATACCAAAGCTCTTACCTTTAACATTTTATCGCACATCGCAAAACTCACCATATCGCAGATCGCAAACTTTAACTCATTGCAATTTTAGAATCGCATCCACAATCTTCTCCACAAACCTTGTCCATTGATCTATACCTAGATCTAATGGTTCTCCTCCATATTCGGGTTTCATCTCATCACAAATCACATAAATTAACAAACTCTGTTGATTTCACATAACATATATTGCAATTTTTGTGATTTTTCGATTTCACAAATCGCAGTGAATAACTTATCGCATGTCGCAAGGTTTACGATGTCATGTATCAAGCCTCCTATTATCATATGCCATATGTGATCGCATCACATTTCAAACCCCACTTCTTATCACATCACAACCTCTAATATTTATCACAATTTCGCCACTTTAACTCATCTGGCTCATTGTGAACTGTGCCTCTTTTACCAATGTGTAATATTCCACTGGGATTGCGATTTAATCTGGATTGTCCATCTCCCACTTCATCTTTGCAATATGATCTTCACCATCCATCGCTCTCACTTTAATGTTGCGATTTGATCTCCACTGTCCATCTTTAGTCTTCACGCTTCCTTTGGATTTTAAAGGAAAATCATGGTTGCGGCCTTCGAAATAATGTAGTCGATTTCTCCTCTCGGCTAGAATCTCATAACATAGAGATTCTCGAAATTAATCACTACGACTTCACTTCTTTTTCTAGGGTGTTAATTCCCTCCTGAGCTTTATTTTTGTTATTAAATCGTATCCAGAAACTATCCCAATCGATGCAACACCTTTGCATATTGTTTTCAATCTGATCCTTCTCAGAATTACCTACCACACCTACATTAGGTGAAACACTCTGATTATACACAAAATTGCATAATTCATTAACATATCAGGAATTACCTCAACTCACTGCACCCACATAAACTCGGAATTGAGTTTTATATTCACAAACAAATATTTACAGTAATAAAACCTTCTCTCGGCCTGATTTTCTTTAAAAATAGCCTTCTCTCATTCCTCTCTCTCTATGACCATAGGCTTACAATCAAATATCCTCTATTACACATATAATAATGGTCTCTTAATGCCTTCGAGGCTTAAAAATATATACAAAAGGTTCTGCAACCAATTCTGGTTCCCGTCCTCAATCTTCTCAACTAAATCCTAATAATCCTCTAAATCCACAAAATCATCAACTAATTCCTAAGTCTAGGATTCACAATCCCTATGAAATCTCAACTAGCCTAAATCTCTCATGTTCTCCTACATTTGAAAACATTTACCAATATGCCTCACAATAATTAATTAAATCCTATTCTAAATGTCTCACATAAAATCCACTCAAAATATTGAAAATTACATTAAGTAAATACTTAGGAAACCAACTCCCTTGAAAATATAAGGCCCCCTAGATTCTACTAAATGTAAAAAATTTGGAACCATGATGCTCCTGCATCAGACTCCCAAGGTAGAAATTAATCATGATCTCTAGATCATGTGTCTTCAATGCTATTGGAATTCCCCCTGGATCCCAAAATTTGTTCTGTAGTCTATCTTTGGTTTCCTCTCTTCCTTTGTGTTGTTGTTCTCTAGGTCTCCATACTTTATGTTGCATTGCTCCACTGGCTATGCTTTTATAGTCGGTTGTTGTCTTTTCCTTATTATTTCTGCTTTGATTTCTTATTGTTGTATTTGTCTAAGACACCTTCATAATCAACCACCTTATTATTTCAATCTCCATTTCCAGTTTATCTTCTGACTGGTACTCACTCTGCCATTTGTTGCTACACTTTGTCCATTTATCTTCAAACTGTTGTTTGTTACCTTCACTTTGGAGTTGTTGGATTCTTACTACCACCCTTACATCCTTGCCCTCTTATTTCTTTTGAACTTTTATCTCATCTCCAAAAAACCTCTTTTCACTATCTTTGATAAAAACATCATACTCAGATGCTTCCAGCAAACAGTTCAACAATTCACTTTCTACCTTATTCCTTTCAAACACCTCATCACTATGTCGCTTATCAATTCTAGCATAACTCTCCTCCTTTTCCTTGACAACATCCCATAGTTTTCCTTCAACTCCTTGACTAATCCTCGTAGTTAGTTCAGTCTCCTTATATTCTAAGACTAATTCTTCTTTAGCATGAGACATATCTGCCCCATCTTCCTCTTCATTACTATTCTTCTCCTTGTCACTGTTATGTGACACTTCCATTTGTCCTTCTGGGTTGATTGAATCTTCCTCATTCACACATCTACCTATGCATCCCTCAAGAAACCTCATTTCTTCATCAATATTACTAAAACTTAAATTCTTTACTTGAGGTATCAATCCATGGTTTGACTCAAACTCCCTTAACAAATTTTCTAATAATAAAATCTCTTTGTTAGCTTCCTCAAGCGTTAAATTTGTATGCTTGATATCTTCCTTCTCTTTTTCTTGCTTTTGGCTACCCATATAATCCAAAATCCCTCTTCTTACAACTTTGGCAGTATGTTGAGAAGAAATATTTTCCTCCAAATGTGTATGATATTCCTCATGAGACCTAATTGTCTCATCCTTCTTCTTTAAAACATAATTCAGATTATGTCTCTCTACTTCCTCTTCTTTGACAATACCCAAAGATTGTACATCATCATGTATTACACTTGTAAACATACAGAAATTATCAGTTATAATAACATAAGGCCTTAAGGTCTCACCTGATGCTTCAGCCACCAGGTTTTCTTACTGATCTGAATCCTTCATATGATTTAGATCCTCTGTAGTATTTTCCTCCATCTCTTCATTACTTTCATAAATTAATGGGCCATGTTCTGGTTTACATACCGAAACTTTCTCCACATACTCAATTATTCTGAGTAACGCTTCCTTCAATTGAGAATTCAATATATGCTCCCACTTTATCTGCAACCTATGCCATTTAACTTTCCTTTTCATAGCCCAACCATACCTCTAGTCTTCCTTATTCATCTGTAACATATCCATCAATAACTCAATATGGAAACTTATCTCAGCTTTCTCTCCGTCAATCTCTTCTTGACTCGTCTTCTATATGCCTTTTACCTTAGAATATTTCCTTCTCTTGTGGCTTTCCTTTGAACCTCTACAATGACTTTCAGTGATCATTGACTTCCCCTCCTTTGTGAACTTCATCTTTTTCACTTGTGAATTTCACTAAGCCTCTCTTTCTCAGCAAGTCTCTATATCTGCTGCAAGTACCTCACGAATCTTTCTCTCCTTTGAGCTTGGTCTTTTGGTAACACTGGTTCTCTATCTCTAGAACCTCTATTGAGAAACTCCTTTACTCCTTGGCTTCTGCAATTCCAATTTCTTCCGAGAACACTCTTGTCCTCTCTGTCCAACCTTCATCTAGAACATTTAGGTTCTTTGCCACTTTTATTCAGATTATCCACTTTACTCTACCTTCAAGAACGCAACTGGTCCTTCTTCTTACAACTCCTTTTCTTGTTATTTTGCTGAGATATTCCCTCTTTTTCTGCAACCTAAAATATGAAAACATATTCTCAAACCAGAGTTAAAATAAAAACATACCATATCACCTTCAAGATCTCTTCATGATCTTTTTCCACCATTCATCTGCACTTTGAATGGACTATTCTTTGTTCCTTTTCCTCTACAAATTCTCTTCAAGAGTATTAGTTACTCTCCATATTCTGCGACATTTTTATCTTTGTGTGTCAGCTGTTGTTGAGCATTGGAAAAGGTATGAATTCACCATGTATTTATTCTCCTTTTTCCTTTAAACATAACTCTTTTTATTCTAGAAAGGTGATATATTGAAAGATTATGAGAGAATTGCAAAGATTAATGTTCATTGTGAAAATTAGCTAAAATGTTGTCTTTTATTCTCAACAGGAAACAAATGAAGTGAGAAACCACCATTCAGAAGGCAAAGCTAAAACAAAAGTAACTTTTGTTCCTCCAGCAAAGGGTCATATCCAGACAAGAAGGGTGAAATCAGAACGCACAACTAAAGTAAGGCTGGGAATAGCTCGGCTACAGCCTAGGAAGACCAAGTGTTAGTTAAAAGGAGAAAAGGGAGCAAATCCCTTAGGATCTTTCGATCCTGAGGGATCATTGTTCAAATTCTATCGTTGTTTCTTGTATTGTCCGTCGAATTGTTATAAAAGGCAGTGCCTGTAGCAACCGAAAGGGAGGAATTATTATTATTGAAACTCTTTTTGTAACTCTGTAATTTCTCATTGACTATTGTGATCAGCGAGCGACTGTTGTAACGCTATTATTCCCGATTAATACATGATATAGTTGTCGTCCCATTTCTTGATTCTGGAATAACCCAGCGGTGTTTCACTGGAGGCTAAAGGCCCGGCCCTGGTGGATCTATCTGTTGTTTGTATTATTATCTTTCAATTATTGTTGTGTGACGGTTTGCATTTATTTTCATTACAGCTTTCAAGTTTAATGGCTTACTACTTAATTGCTTCATAAAATCGGTGTGTTCTATTGGTGAATTGTGTTGCCGTTCATTTCTAATTTAACAAGAATCTTAATCCTCATATTACTTATCTTGTTATGTTTTAACAGAGCTTCGTTATTCAGCAGTTGTTGTTCCAATTCAAGTTGTTGTTCAATAATATTTGTTGTTCAATAGAGTTTTGTTGTTCAATACCATGAGATAGAATTTTTGTTCAATTCCATATTTGTTGTTCCTTTCAGTTAATTAGTTTACAGTCTATTTTATTCCTGCAAAGAGTTGGTTTTGTTTTTAAGACTTGCCTAGTTTACTTTCATTAGCAGCATTAGTGATTTAGTCCAATTCCCATTTCCATTTAATTGTTTTAATGCAAGATCATCAACTGTAAAGGACATCTGGTTATTGTTACCTTTGTTCTCAGATTGATTGTCTTGTTTTTATTTGATTTCAATTGCATCAGTTGCTAAAGGAAAGAGTTGCCATTACTGTATCCTTGACTGATGATTGCAGAGTGAATGATTGGATTTCAGAGTATTTAATTTCATGTCATTGTAGTTAGATTTCATTTCCAAGCATCTGTTTACACTGTACTACATATTGCAAAGCATTAATCTTAGATTGAATTGCAACCTCAGATAGAGTACACTCTTGAAATAAAAAATCGTACCTGGATTGATAATTAATGTAGGATAAATAGGCATTTAAAAGACACCTTTTAGACCTCAACATTTTGGCGTCGTTGCCGGGGAGAGTGTATGCCATTTGGAAAGAGTGATGAATATTTTTTTTTTCTACTAGGGAAGAGTTGGGTATTAAAAACCTGCATACCGAGCAAGGAACATACTTTTTCATTGGCCCGCTTCACAACAGAATTGAGTAAAAAAAATTTTAGGTAGGAAGGAATGCTTGTATTTTTGAATGAATAGAAAACCTAAACAGAACAAAATTCCTCCTAAACCCAAAAAACCTAAGGGACCAGTGACCCTTGGGCAAACAACTTTCATCGACAAAATCCTAAAGAAAGTCAAATCTCAGCCATCAGTAGGACCTAGAAAAGTTACTTCTAGACAACCTACTAGTTCCCTTCAGGCCACATAATCACCATCTATAGCCTTTGTTGAGGTACATAGCCAAACAGAAGGAATTGAGCAAGATTCCCAAGAAATTGAGAATTCTCGCCTAATTTCTCTGCAAGAAGGGAACTCTAGTAATATCCGTGAAGGAGGAGGAGAAATAGGGGAAACAGAGGAACCAAAATATCCTCTTGAAGTAATCCAAACAGTGAGTAGTCCAGATAAGGGAAGTGCTCTCAACATCATTCAAAACAAAGCTAAAGGACCTGAATCTCCTCAGATAGTAGGTCAGCAAGGAACACTCATTATTTTGGATCAAGGGAGTGTTGTCAAGGTCATTCCTATTCCTTCTAGTCAGCCTAGGAATTCCCTAGAAATTCCAGAACGATATTGGCACATATTTGATCACATGGCCCAGAACCAGAACTAGCAAACCCCTCAAACTTCCACACTGCAATATCCCATTGTGGACATTGAAGTTAATGCACCTATGAAGGCCATTCCCCTCCAACATATTCCTACATTTCATGGTTTGACATCAGAAGATCCAGATGCATTTCTGTTTGAATTTGATGTATTATGCCGAGGGTATGTTTATACCACCGACCCCCAAAGGCTAAAATTATTTCCCTCCACACTAAAAGGAGTAGCTTTATGATGGTTTGTGGGGTTAGGTGGAGGTGTTATAAATGACTGGGATCAGATGAAAGCTATGTTTCTAAAGAAATATCAGGATTATTGTAGGTCTAGGGAATTAAAAGACGAAATATTTCAGATGACAGCAAAACCTAATGAAACACTTGAGGAATATGTAGAACGCTTTCAATACAAACTCCAAAGATCACCTTATGCATCTCCACCCTTACCTGATAATGTGTTAAAAACTACAATACTTAAGGGAATGAAGGAACAATGGGTTGAAACATTAAACATCATGGGCAAAGGTGATATATATCAGGAAAATTTTTCTGACATTATTGATTTATGTATCAGGAGTTCAAGAGGCAGCAAGGGGCTAAAGTCAACAGAACGGGATATGATCACAAGTGATAGTAAGATCTCTGGTGAAAGTATAACCCGCACAGAGATTGGCAATCTACTAGAAGATTTTAAAATGGATATTCTAGGGACTCTGACAACACATTTTAACATTATGCAAGCCAAACAAAAGCAAGCAGAAGCAGAACAAAATCTGGCAATATTTTGCCCTAAATGCAGAAAGAAACACAACCGTAAAGAGTGCTCGTTGGATATAGTCAAAGTCTGTGCTATCTGCACAAAATGTCACTCCACATAAGGTTTCTCCTCACTCCCTAGATTGAAAGCAGTTTACAAGGAGGCAAAAGAATAATCAGAATTGGTATGCCTATTCAATTAGCGCCGACAATGGCAGCCACGACAAACAGGTATGCCAATTGATCCATCCTCTTCTTTTCAGTATCCTCAATATAATGCTCAGCAATATAATGGAATGTGGAAAAATTAGCCGCCTTTCCCCAATTGGTCACAACAGCCATTTCCTACACCACCATGGCCAAATCAAACAAATCAAACCAATTGGCCAAAATTTCCTTACTGTCCACCATTTTTGCAAAATAATACTTATCCAACACAATGGTCCCCCTCCACCTCGCAGAGTCAAACCTGGCAGTCGAACTAGAAAATACCGATAAATCAGCCAGCTGGAACAATCCTCCTCCCTCAACCTACACTGCCAGCACCTTATACATTGCCACAAAATCCCCAGACCAACTTAAGACCGCAACTCCCAGCCCAATCCAACCCAAACCCTAATAATAGGCCGGTTCAGTTTGTTCAAATAATGGAACCATCAGAACCAAAAACTGAATTAAGGGAGTGCAATGACCTTCAATTAAGATCTGGGTGCATAATAGAAACAGAGGGAGACAAAAATGTTCGATTTGAAGACCCGTTACCCGCAGAACAAACAGTGCACAAGGAGAATGTGGTTAAACAACAAACTCATGAACAAGCAACCACCTCTTCTCCACCATTCCCAGAATGATTAATCATACCTCGCCCAATAGAATATCCTGATTTTGATCTTTTGGGAGAATTAAAAAATTTGTGTGTAAAAATCCCTCTCCTCCAAGCTATCCAAGACATCCCTATTTATGAAAAAACCATCAAAGAACTATGTATAAGGAAGCCCAAGAGGAGAACAAAAACTAATCCAATTGTCCAAGTAGTCGGCACTCTATCAGATTTATTATCAGGAATAGAAACACCTATAAAGTATGAGGACCCAGGAAATCCTATAGTGACAGTGCAAATAAATGGATAATCATTTCCAAATGCCCTAGTTTATTTGGGAGCTGCAATTAATATTATAACAACTACCACTTGTCAAAAACTTGGAATTACATCATTAGATCCAACCACAACCTTATTGGAATTGGCTAACCGATCAGTAGTCAAGCCAGAAGGCACATTACATGATGTAATGGTATATGTAGACTCCTGGGAGTACCCTGTTGACTTCCTGATTATCAACCCCAAAAACCGGCTAGATGGACACCCGTTGATCCTATGTAGACCTTGGCTGGAAACTGTCGATGCTTACATTGGCTGCCGACAAGGCAGCATGACTATAACTAGAGGGAACTATGTCAAGAATTTAGCTTTATATCCCCCATCCCAGCCAAGCCTATCAATAATAAAAACAAGGAAACAACCTGTATCATACCTCATGGAAAACATTAGATCACCATTAACCATAGAAGATGCCCTCGACTTTAAAGAACAAACAGAGGATGACATTATTAACAGCGTCATCAATAAACCAAAAATCGGATCCCATTTGCAATGTCACATGATCAAGGCAGCATTTGATAATCAAGAAGAAGAATATCCCCTGAAAGAATTTCATGATCAATCAATACCCACCACTTTTGTTTACAATAGAAAAATTATAGAGATTGAGCCAGGAAAAACCTTAAACATTAACAAAAACTTGACTGCTGAACAAGAAAAGAAGACGGTCCAACTACTACAAAAATATAAGGGAGCTTTTGCATGGGATTATCCAGACATGAAGGGAATTGACCCCCAGTTATGTACACACCACATTTATACAGAAAAAGATGATAGACCCATTCGCCAACCCCAACAAAGATCAAACCCCCATCTTAAAGATATTGTGAAAGCCAAATTACAAAAACTGTTGGCTGTCAACTTTATATACCCAATATCTAATAGTAAGTGGGTCTCTCCATTAGTAGTGGTGCCAAAGAAGAACAGAAAGTGGAGGATATGTGTAGACTACAGAGAACTAAACAAAGCAACCTAGAAAGACCATTTCCCCTTCCTTTTATCAACCAGGTACTAGACACATTAGCAGGAAAGAAATTATTTTCTTTCCTAGACGGTTTCAGTGGATACAATCAAATTCAGATTTCCCCTGAAGACCAAGACAAAACTACTTTTACCTGTCCTTGGGGGACATTTTCTTACAAAATTTTACCCTTTTGCCTATGCAATGCCCCTGTTACATTTCAGAGGGCCATTCTTAGCATCTTTTCAGACTTAATAAATGAAGGGCTTGAATTATACATGGATGATTTCACACCTTACAGAGATGATTTTGAGCCAGGATTAGAAACTTTGGAAAAGGTGTTACAAAGATGTATTGACACCAGGCTCTGCTTAAGCCATGAAAAGTGTCACATGATGATGACCGAGGGACTCATCTTAGGTCATTATATCTCAGCAGCTGGAATTCAGGTAGATCCAACTAAAATTCAGATAATTTTGTTAATACCCACTCCTACCAGACAAACAGAGGTACGTAGCTTTCTTGGATTTTCTGGTTATTATAGAATATTTATAGAGCACTATTCTCGAGTAGCTGCACCTTTATACGCACTAACAGGGAATGTTGATTTTAATTGGACAGATAAATGTGACCATGCTTTTGAGGATCTCAAAAACATTCTATCAACAGCCCCAGTGCTAAGGGGCCCAAATTGGGATTTGCCATTTCAAATTTCATCTGATGCCTCAGACACAGCTATTGGAGCAGTCCTTGGGCAGGAAGAAGATTAAAAACCATATGCAATTTATTATATTAGCAAAAATCTATCTCCTGCTAAATTAAACTATACTGTGACTGAGAAATAATTTTTAGCTGTAATACATGCTGTAAATAAATTTAGACATTATATAACTGGGTATCCTGTAGTTTTATATACAGATCACTCTGCCATAAAATTCTTAGCAAATAAACATGTTACAAATGGTCGAGTAACAAGATGGTTGATTCTATTGCAAGAGTTCGACATCACAATAAAGGATCAACCTGGAAAAGAGAACCCTGTAGCTGATTTTCTGTCACGGATGCCAAAACCAACAGATGCAGCAGCAGTCGAGGATCACTTCCCAGATTAAAATTTGTTCGTTGTTATTGCTATAACCCCATGGTACGTTGATATTTCAAATTATTTAGCAATAGGTAAATTACCTAAGCATCTAACGCCCAATGAAAGAAAACAGATAGTACAGCGTAGTACCCGATTCTCTTGGATTGGGGGCTACATGTTTCATACGGGAGCGGATATGCACATTAGGAGATGCATCCAAGAAGATGAAATATTTGATATTCTGAAAGCATGCCATGATGGGCCCTATGGCAGACATTTTGCAGATCACAGGACTGGTCACAAAGTGTTACAAATAGGCTATTTCTGGCCTACCATTTTTAAAGACGCTAAAAAGTTCGTACAGGGCTGTGATAGTTACCAAAGGGCAGGTCACCCTGGGAAGTCTAACGAAATTCCTTTGAATCCACAGTTAGTAATCGAGCCATTCAAATGTTGGGTGCTCGATTTTTTTGGTCCTATCAACCCGCCATCAAATCAGAAAGCATATATACTAGTTTCAACAGAGTATGTCACTAAATGGGTTGAGGCAGAAGCACTTTCAAAAGCTACAGAGGACTCTGTAATACAATTCCTTTTCCACATATTTGTGCAATACGGCCTCCCAAGGGACGTAATTACAGATGGAGGACCGCAATTTGTAGGTAACAAAATCACTGCAACATTAGAAAATTACCACATTCAGCACAAAATCACAACCCCATGCCACCCACAGGCAAATGGCCAGGTAGAGAGCACGAATAAAGTGATAGAATATATACTTACCAAAACAGTTGCATCACATAGACGTGATTGGGCTTATAGATTTTCGGAAGCCTTGTGGGCATACCGAACAACATGGAGAAATACCACTAGGTATTCACCATATCAATTGGTATTTGGAAAGGAACCCATATTTCCAATAGAATTTGAAATTCAGACATTAAGAACAAGCCAACAGGTGGGTTTAGACTTAAATGAAGCCCAGGTCAAGAGATTACAGCAAATCAATGGGTTAGATGAAATTAGGTTCTCAACTCTTCAGCACACTGCATTAATTCAACAGCAGAGAGAAAAATGGCACGACACCCTCATTAAACAAAAAATCTTCCATGAAGGAGATTGGGCACTCCTATATGACTCCCGGTTTCAGGATTTCCCAGGGAAACTCCAGACACAATGGCTTGGACCCTATGAGATACAAAAAGTGCATGACAATGGCACCATCACATTAACTACCATTGATGGATCTAGACACTCTTTCAAAGTAAACGGTCATCGAGTACGATGTTACCATAAACCGCTTAATCGGGAATCCTTTTACCAGCAACTACGAGAAGATTCTACTATGCAGATTCTTGTTGAGGGAAATAACTCCTTCTCAGCACCCTTTCATTGAATAATTCTTTTTCTTTGAAACATGTACATAAGCTTTTCTTTTCACTTTGTTTTTTTTGTATAGAGTTTATTTCTCAAGCTGTTCCTTTTAAGGAACAGTTTTCGTTCCTTTTAAGGAACAGCAGCAGTTCCTCTTAAGAAACAGCGCATTTGTGTGTTATTTTTTGTTGTTCCTTTCCAAAGGAACAGAATTTTTTGCCATGTGTTTTTGCTATTCTTTTCCAAAGGAATAGCAGTTTTTGTCGTGTGTTTTTTTTGTTCCTTTCCTAAGGAACAGCAGTTTTTTCCGTGTGTTTTTGTTGTTCCTTTCCAAAGGAACAGCAGTTTTTGTCGTGTGTTTTTGTTTTTCATTTCCAAAGGAACAGCAGTTTTTTCCGTGTGTTTTTTTTGTTCCTTTCCAAAGGAACAGCAATTTTTTTCGTGTGTCTTTGATGTTTCCTTTCAAAGGAACAGCAGTTTTTGCCGATTGTTTTTGTTGTTCCTTTCCAAAGGAACAGCAGTTCTTCCGCCTATTTTTGATGTTCCTTTCCAAAGGAACAGCATTTTTCCCACTTCTTTTTGTTGTTCCTTTCCAAAGGAACAACAGTTTTGCCACTTGTTTTTTTTGTTCCTTTCCAAAGGAACAACATTTCTTCCGCTTATCTTTGTTGTTCCTTTCCAAAGGAACAACAGTTTCGCTGATTCTTTTTGTTTTTCCTTTCCAAAAGAACAGCATTTCCGCTAATTGTTTTTGTTGTTCCTTTCCAAAGGAACAGCATTTTTGTTGATTGTTTTTGTTGTTCCTTTCCAAAGGAACGGCATTTTCGCTGATTTTTTTGTTTTTCCTTTCGAAAGGAACAACATTTTCGTTGATTGTTTTCGTTGTTCCTTTTGAAAGGAACAGCATTTCTGCTAAATTTTTTTGTTGTCCCTTTTAAGGAATAGCATCTTTGCTGATTGTTTTTGTTGTTCCTTTCGAAAGGAACAACATTTTTGCAAATTGTTTTTGTTGTCCCTTTTAAGGAACATCAGCTATTCCATTCAAGGAACAGCACTTTTTGAGTGCATTTTTCTTGTTTTTGATACATTTTGAGGATTTTTGGTGAACTCTTCATGATTTTTTTAGAAAGGCAGACATACGACTTATATAAAAACACACAAATCAGAGGTTACTGAAATCAGCAAATCAAGAGAAAATTGTCATTTTTAAGAAATTGTTTTGTAGTAATAAGAAAAAAGGAAGGGACACAACTATCTATATTACTTTTTTGTCTTTATTTTCACCAAAATTAATATGATCGATTACCTTTATCATGTTGGTTCCTCCCTAAATCTTCATAACTCTTTTTTATTTTTATTTATTGAATAAGAATAAGGGAATATTTTCTCTATTGAGATGTTCATACTTCTTCCACCATCCCTACGCTTAAGGAGTGTTGAGCCATCCTCTATATATAAATAGGGAAGTGCTATAAGAAAAGAAAGAAAAGAAAATTTCTGTATATGATTACTAACAATACTATTATATGGAAGATGGAAGATAGGGGGTCTCATCAAGAGCCAGCCTACCATGATCATAAGGAAGCAGTGAAGTGGCATTCCCACTATGGCCACCACACCAGGGATATGATCCAATGGACAATTAAGAAAAAAATAAAGTCCTTGGAACAAGAGGTCTCATCACGAGCCAGTCTGCCCACCTTTCACTTCTTCCTAGTGAATGGTATTGTGATTCATCTGGTTCCCAAACCAGCACAGTGCCTCCATCATGACATTACATAGCACTTCCCTAGGCATAAATAAAGGATAATGGCTACAAGGGTGAGAAAGCAACTTTTTCAAGGTTATAGACACATGTGGGCAACAAATCTCTGCTGATGGCATTGGAGTCATTTTTTTCACAAATCAATAGTAATGTTAAACCATTTTCTTATATATTTATCTAATATCAAATGAGAGTATGCTCTTAAACCCTTTATTAGGAACCGATTATGCATGACATTTATTTATAAATTGATCATAATAGTTTATGTGGATAATGACTGCATAAGTATCTTTTTTCCTATTGATGAGAGTATGCTCTTAAATTCTTGGAAACAGCAAGAGTTTAATGGTAATGTGCTGATATACACCAAGTGTTGTTCCATTACATTTCTATGTATTTGCGAATAATTAACAGTGTGCAGACAAGATGGGAGGACAAGAAATACATAGTGAGCCAAAAGTGCTAGCAGTTTCCAACGCTGCACAGGAAATTCTGGAGAAAGTAGGATGGATTACCTACTTCACATGACTGCAGCAACCACATGAAATGGTATCCATTGAATTTTTGCAAAACTTGCAGGAAGGCTATTCCATGGTTAGAGGCAAGGAAATAGCAATAACAGAAGGACCCATATGGACCCATAAAAAAGTGACACTTCAAGAAGCCATGAACCTTTTTCGGGACGAAGGACAGACTTTGGTCATCAAAGGGAAAGGAGTTCAGCCGGAAAATTTGGGAGAACCATGGACAGAACTGGCGAAAGTAGTACAGAGCTATATCACATGTGATGGAAGAAAAGATGTGGTAAGACCTCGCCACCTTAAGTTATTAGCAGTATTAAAGCAAAAATGTATTGTAAACCTGCCTACATATTTAAATTTCCTATTGCATGATGTTTCCCGAAGCATAAGAAAGTCTCGTCATATAGCCACGGTGGTAAGCCATCACCGTTTAATCCAATTAATAGTGAGTTACAGTCTTTCCTAGCAGTAGACTAGTTGGGAAGAATTGATATTCTCAATTAACGAAGGAACAGCTCTACCTTCCACAAAACGTAAAAGAGTTACTAGCACAGCAACAAAACCTTTAAAGCGTAGACAGTCCTCCAGGATTAGGAGAAGTATGGGAATGATAGGAATTCTTCAGGTAGCAGTAGCCAACCCTTAGAATTGCCCAATTTGGAAGATGAAAAACCCCTGCAACTCAAAGAAGGAATTCATAACACTGATGAAGAGGAAATGAGTCACCACACTGGTGAAGAAGAAGAAAGTAATCACACCAGTGAAAATGAAGGTGAGGAAGCACAACCTCCCGAAACCTCCATTGCAAGCCCTACACAGAATCCATTACAGGAGGACCAATTGGCTCAAATATTGGCCAATATGAGTGAATATATACAACCTCACAGTCTGCTTAACCTCAACATTTAGATAGACCAATGGCAGGAACAAGTTGTTATCAACAAAGATATGGCCGAAGAAATGCCCGATGAAGAAAACCCTCAGGGAAAAACAGAACAAACTATGGTTATTCCCCCCGAGGAATGTGGCTAGGAGCATGTGAATGCTAAAGAAATTTTCCAAGCGGAAAGCATAGAGGCAAGCTTGGACGAAGGCATGGCCGCTAGAGAGAAAACCCTAACCAGGAAACCAAGTACAGAAAAAGGAACAGTTGTTCCTTCCAAGAAGAATAAGAAGACAAATGAACTTGGGAAGCTGTGGAATGAACGGAAAAACCTCCAAAAGCTAGTAAAACAACTTAGGCAAAGGATTAGGGTGCTAAAACGGGGGAAAGTCTCTAAAAGAACCTTGAAAATGAAGAATGCAGTGATATAAATAGAGCCCCACAATACAAGGGCCATGGAGACCCAAACTAAGCCCACACTCATTCATGATAATGAGGAATAGCAGGTAGTTACTATGGACGCAGTTGCTCAAACTGAGAATTTACAGGTCTGTGAAAAAGATGTGCAGACTGAGGCACTGTCCTCCAGCAGTATGGCCGACAAAGAGACACGGACTGTAGGCATTCGACATTGTAACAAGGACACCCAGGTCGATTTCCAACATTAAAAAAATTTGTTAATAGATCATACTATAGCAAAACTCCAAGAAGAGCTGGCACATGCTTAACAAGCTAGGGAAAATCTTAAAGAAGAGACTGTTCCCAAAAATAAATATCAACAGTTACAGCAGCAACTAAAGGACATCAATGCATCAGAGGCTAAAGCCTACGATAAGTGTCGGAAGGCAGAAGAGAAAGTTGAATAGGTAAGGAGTAGATTAAAAATGGTACGGAATCAAATGGATACCCTCTGCTCCTTATACACAGATGTTCTAGCATGTAGATGCCCTGCCAAAAAGTATGCTTTATTTTTAGTAGAAAGATATTTACAGTTAAAAATTAAAGTTGTTAGGGCAGGAAAAACTATAGAATTAAACACTGTAGATGATTTTATAAGTTTCTGCAAACTATATGGAGTAAAAGTCCAGCATCTGCTCTGTGAGTTCTATTTGCAAAATTTTATATTAGCTGGGGAGATGGAGACAAATCCCAGCCCTTTTGTGGGTGATATCCAATTTCAAGCATTTATTTCATTTGCTGTCAACCAGCTGAAATGGCTCAAGGCCTATAATACTTTTCAGAGGCAAGAAAACGAGCTATACCTTTGGGTTAGGAGTGAACCGAAACATCCATTACAACTATGGGCTAGGCAGAAGAGTCTAATGACAAAAGAGGGTGTGATCTAGAAATTGGGACCCGTCCACAAAGCAATTGTCTTGGATGGGGTAGAATATTTTCTATCTATCAGAGACCAGGCCTATATAGCAGCTAAAGTCCGATGGAATATTTCCAATTGGAATGTTCAGGATAGAGAGCCATTTAATTATAGAAATTTTGGATTATTTGCTAACCACTTGATTCTCTATAGTAACCTCATCTTGAGGGAAGGCCCATACTGGATAGGTTGTAGGTTTTGAAGTCCCATTATATGGTATCCTGCAACAGAATATAAAGCCAAATATGAATTACCTGAAGGACAGATAGGGCACATATTTGAAGCTTTAGCTGAAAATCATGGTTTTATACCTCTTAATGAAAAACCCTTTCCAGCCTAGTCCCTAACTGCTTTACATGTAAACTATGGTTTTCATGAGGACATGAAAAAGGGTAAGCAGGGGGGTGTGTTGAGCATTGGAAAAGGTATGAATTCACCATGTATTTCTTCTCCTTTTTCCTTTAAACATAACTCTTTTTATTCTAAAAAGGTGATATATTGAAGGATTATGATAGAATTACAAAGATTAATGTTCATTGTGAAAATTAGCTAAAATATTGTCTTTTATTCTCAACAGGAAACAAATGAAGTGAGAAACCACCATTCGGAAGGAAAATCTAAAACAGGAGTAACTGTTGTTCCTCCAGCAAAGGGTCATATCCAGACAAGAAGGGTGAAATCAGAACGCACAGCTAAAGTAAGGCTGGGAACAGCTCGGCTTCAGCCTAAGAATACCAAGTGTTAGTTAAAGGGAGAAAAGGGAGCGAATCCCTCAGGATCTTGTGATCCTGATCGATGTTCAAATTCTATCGTTGTTTCTTGTATTGTTCGTCAAATTGTTATAAAAGGCAGTGCCTAAAGCAATCGAAAGGGAGGAATGATTATTATTGAAACTCTTTTTGTAACTCTGTAATTTCTCATTGACTCTCGTGATCATCGAGCGACTATTGTAACGCTATTATTCCCGATTAATACATGATCTAGTTGCCGTCCCATTTCTTGATTCTGGAATAACCCAGCGGTGTTTCACTAGAGGCTAAGGGCCTGGCCCTGGTGGATATATCTGTTGTTTGTATTATTATCTTTCAATTATTGTTGTGTGACGGTTTTCATTTGTTTTCATTATAGATTTCAAGTCTAATGGCTTACTGCTTAATTGCTTCATAAAATCGGTGTGTTATATTGGTGAATTGCGTTGTCATTCCTTTCTAATTTAACAAGAATCTTAGTCCTCGTATTACTTATCTTGTTATGTTTTAACATAGCTTCGTTGTTCAGCAGTTTTTGTTCCGATTCAAGTTGTTGTTCCGTTCAGTTTGTTGTTCAATAAGATTTGTTGTTCAATAGAGTTTTGTTGTTCAATACCATGAGATAGAATTGTTGTTCAATTCCAGATTTGTTGTTCCTTTCAGTTAATTAGTTTACAGTCTATTTTATTCCTACAAAGAGTTGGTTTTGTTTTTAAGACTTGCCTAGTTTACTTTCATTAGCAGCATTAGAGATTTAGTCCAATTCCCATTTCCATTTAATTGTTTTAATGCAAGATCATCAACTGTAAAGGACATATGGTTATTGCTACCTTCGTTCTCAGATTTCTTGTCTTGGTTTTATTTGATTTCAATTGCATCAGTTGCTAAAGGAAAGAGTTATCATTACTGTATCCTTGACTGATGATTGTAGAGTGAATGATTGGATTTCATAGTATTTAATTTCATGTCATTGTAGTTAGATTTCATTTCCAAGCATCTGTTTACTCTTGTATTTACAACATTGTACTACATATTGCAAAGCATTACTCTTAGATTAAATTGCAGCCTCAGACAGAGTACACTCTTGAAATAAAAAATCGTACCTAGATTGATAATTAATGTAGGATAAATAGGCGTTTAAAAGACACCTTTTATACCTCAACAGTTGCCTGTCAGATTTAAAATCTGATCCTTCTTCCTGCAATCACAATTGTATTATGCACATACAATATCAAGAAAATATCTTTGCTCCAACTTTCTCCCAAAAGAGATTTTACATCTCTTATACAAAAAATGATCCAGCCATATGGCCGCAAATACCCAAATGTGAAGACCTAATACTTAGTCTTCCCAAAACCCAAGGATAGGTTCATATATCTATAAGAACCTTTAAAAACACATTTTAATATAAAAAAGTTCATTTATGTAGAAGCTCCCTTAAATCCAACCTTAGGCCAAATAATCCCGATTTACACGTGGAAACGGGCTTTGTGGGACCTCAGGTTACAACCCAAACCAATATTTCATATGTGCACTTTAACATTAACGCTTAAAGTTACCTTATCTCCTTTCTCAATACCAAATCTCTTACCTTTAGCGTTTTATCGCACATCGAAAAACTCACCATATTGCAGATCGCAAAATTTAACTCATTTCAATTTCACAATCGTATCGCCGATCTCCTCCATAAACCTTGTCCATTCATCTATACCCATATCTAACGCTTCTCCTCCATATTTGGGTTTCTTCTTATTGTAGATCACATAAATTAACAAACTCTGTCGAGTGCACATAACATATATCGCAATGTTTGCAATTTTGTGATTTCGCAAATCACAACAAATACCTTATCGCATGTCGCAAGGTTTATGATGTCATGTATCAAGGTTCCTCTTTTCATATGCGATATGCGATCGCATCGCATCACAAACCCCACTTCTTATTGCATCGCAACCTCTGATCTTTATCTCAATTTCGCCACTTTAACTCATCCGGCTCATTGCGAAATGTGCCTCCTTTACCGATGTGTGATATTCCACTGGGATTGTGATTTAATCTGGACTATCCATCTCCCACTTCATCTTTGCGATATGATCTTGATTTTCCATCGCTCTCACTTTAATTCTATGATTTGATCTCCACCATCCATCTTCAGTCTTCACGCTTCCTCTGGATTTTAAAGAAAATTCATGGTTGCAGCCTTCGTAAGAATGTAGTCAATTTCTCCTCTCGGATGGAATCTCATAACACAGAGATTCTCGAAATTAATCACTGTGACTTCACTTCTTTGTCTAGGGCATTAATTCCTTTCTGAGCTTTATTCTAGTTATTCGAACGTATCCAGAAACTATCTCGATCACTGCAACGCCTTTGCATATTGTTCTCAATCTGATCCTTCTCAGACTCACCTACAACACCTACATTAGGATAAATACTCTAATTATACACACAATTGCATAATTCATTAACATATCAAGAAGTACCTCAATTCACTGCACCCACATAAACTCGAAATTGAGTTTTATATTCACAAACAAATATTTACAGTAATAAAACCTTCTCTTGACTTGATTTTCTTTAAAAATGGCCTTCTCTCATCCCTCTCTCTCTGTGCCTGTAGGATTACAATCAAATATCCTCTATTACCTATCTAATAATGGTCTCTTAATGCCTTAGAGGCTTACAAATATATACAAAAGGTTCTACAACCAATTCTGGTTCAGATCCTCAATATTCTAAACTAAATCCTAAGAATCCTCTAAATCCACAAAATCATCAACTAATTCCTAAGTCTAGGATTCACAATCCCTATGAAATCTAAACTAGCCTAAATCTGTCATGCTCTCCTACATTCGAGAACATTTACAAATATGCCTCACAATAATTAATTAAATCCTATTCTAAATGTCTCACATAAAATCCACTCAAAATATTTAAAATTGCATGAATTAAATACTTAGGAAACCAACTCCCTTGAAAATATAAGGCCCCCTAGATTCTACTAAATGTACAAAATTTGGAACCATGATGCTCCTGCATCAATATCGAAGTCAATAACACAGGTAAATACCATGGTTATGCCGATACCATAGACACTTGTACCATGGAAATCTTCAAGTCAATACCATGGGTAAATACCATGGTTATTCCAATACCACATACCCTTGTACCATGGTAATGTCCAAGCCAATACCATATGCATATACCATGGTAATACTAATACTTTTCATGCTAATACCAAGTGTCGATCTAGACCACACACAAAATAATACCAAGGTAATGAGACCATAGTAATACCAATACCTATAATGAAAATACCAAGGTAAACACTGATCCAGGTGAATATCGGCGACGCGATGCCCAAAAAAAACAATTTTTAGGGCCTCAAAATGGCTCGGGAAGTTCAGGACCCGAAAAACTGCTAAAAATAGTAAGTTGTGCCGAAACTGAAAAATGAAATAACTGATGGTTTAGTTTCAAATGGAATAGGTGGGCGGCCACCAATATCCACCTAGATCATTAGGGTCCCAAAACAGCTCCGGGAGTGCAAGACCTGAAAACCTGCTAAAAATAGTTAGTTGTGTTGAAAGTGAAAAGCTGCAAGAATTGATGGTGAGTCCAAATGAAATAGGTGGGTGGCCACCGATATCCACCCAGATCAAACACCCTACAACTAACAAGACAAGCAACATAATCATCTGTAATACATGCCCAGGTTGACATAAATACCAGCAATCAATCACTTCAATCAACAATTGCACCAAAAACTACATTATCAATGCCAACAAGGAGTAGGATGCATGTGCTTTTTTATCATAAAAAAATAACATGAATGACTCTTCTTAACTGCTTCCATACAATATTTTAATATATTAGGCAAAAATTATTTGATGCGCAATTTTTTTTGGGTTGTAGCCAACCAAGAGAATTGTCCTCCACATGATGCATTGTGGCATTCATTTAGGAATTTCTCGCTTCCTCATGGGTTAAACAATGTTGCAAAAATATAATATTTCTCATGATGATATAAAGTGTCACTAATTATGAGATATTCATTCTCTAGATGTCGAATAACATCAACCATCCATTGAGAAAATGAAGAAAACTTTAGTTTGGAGATATGTAAGGACATCTCCATACCAAATAAATTCTTGTTTGGAAATGAGTCTTCTTCATAAGTGTTCTCATTTTCTAGAGGAAATTCAAAAATAAATATTGCAAGGACAAAGGAAATTTTAGATTTAGATAATGTAAATTTGAGGTAAAATTATTACAAGATTACAATCCACTCATTGAAGTTTCCTCCAAAAACTTGCCTAGTCAGGGAAAATTGGATTGGATTGGATTGGTAGCTAATGTTTCCAAAAACATTAGCTACCAAAATGGTATTTTTTAACATGATATAATAATGGAGTCATTGGATAGGGTGAATTGTTTCCAAGGCTAATTTCAAAGCATGTGAATAATATTCTTTATGACCAATGAGGCCTCGACCTATGTAATATAAAATGTGCTCCTTTTGCTCATCATTTTCCTAAACTAGAACCATAATGATGGTAGATTTTTCAACCATGAGATACAAGGTGAAATCTCTACTATAGTGTGTAGGAATAAGTATATTGAAAATATCAATTCCTTTTTCAATGCATCAAAATATCCTTGTGAAAGATAATTCCATTAAAATTGGACCCCTTTCTTTAGTAGGCATATGAATCCTTTCGTAATATTGATGTAGTTGTTGATCATTTTCCCATCAAGAAAAAAATTCAACCTCCTAGGGGATGGATATAGGTTCCTCTTAGTTTTTTAGAGAGGTGGTACTCCTTTTTCAATACACTCATACTTTCAATATGTGCTAAGAAATACTATACATTTAAATCATGCATCTGTAAGTGGACCAAGTGTGGTAACAAAAATAGATAAACAAAAAAATAAATATACAAAATTTTAATTAATCATGTCCATTTCATTCATCATTTATGAGATAATCATAATTGAAGCAAGACAATAGATAAAGACAAAAGAATAATGGTCCAGATATCCAGAGAGCTATATAATAATTTCATTCATTGGGATCATAAAGGGCATAGGAAAACATTCACAAGATTGATACTATAAAATAAGTCTCAAAATCACAAATGAATCACTTTCTCGAAAATAAGCTCTCAACAAGAGTCAAAAAATAGTTTTACAAATTAAAAGTTTCAAAAAGTCAAGTGCCCAAAGAACACTTCAAAATCCCGATACTTAAAGTTGTAAAAGTATATGCATTTGTCTCATAAGGCGACTGGGATTGGGATCCCGTAGAATTGTAAATATTAAAATACCTAAAATAAAAAAAGAGTTGCAGTCAGGGATCAACGTAAATGACATAAAGGAATAATAAATAAAGTTGGATGATCAAACACAAGGAAGAAAAAGGGGAATTGCTTCAATGAATTTGGATACTCAAAAAAATGATGCAGAAGGACCTTTCTCTTTTTTTCGTTGAAGAACGTATTTGTTCATCTAGTTGGAAGGATTTCATTAATCTAATTGTTCGACAATTGTTGAATATTAACTATATCCTGCAATGATTTCTTTATAAATTATTTGATATATTATTTCATTAGAGGAACTATTATGTCATCTTTGACATGTATGTCAAATATTTCCTCCTCAATATATCAGACATATGCTTGAAATTGTGTAGTTGTAGCTAATAAATCATCATTATAATTAAAAAATGTAATTAACCATTTTTTAATCTCAACTTTCTGGATATTGGTTAAGTTGTTGAATTTGGAACCCATTGAAGTCTTAATAATCTATCTCTTTAAGGGGTGGCAAGAGGGGGAGGGATTCTTACTAATCTCAATAGAAAATTTGAAATCAAATATTCATAGGGTTCAAGTGAGTTTTGATGGCCAAATTGACCTCATCAACATTTAAGGGGGACCACCCGGTCAGAGCCCCAACTAAGCCCTTGTCAGTTTGATGTAGTGGTTCTAACTAGCTCAATTAGGTCAAATTACCCGCTCTCTCTCCCTGTTAATTTATGGTTTGTATATTACTTACAAATAGAAAGAGAGAAATCATACATGCTCTTTTGCCGTGCACATGTAAGTAATAAAATCCTTAAGCTGACTTGAGGGCTCAGTTTAGACGCACCTAAAGTTTGCCCCTACGTAAGGGGAATTCTATGAATGAAGACTTAAATCCAAATGCAGATATATTCTAAGATGCAAGTGATAAAAATAAATTATAAATCTATCTCGATTAAGAAGATACAAATCTATCCCAACTAAGAGAAGAATAACTAAGTAATTGGAAATTTTAACATGCATGGTTTCTGATGAGTATCTGGCTAATGAAGTATTTTTAATAGCTAATACTATAATAACGTGCATGTTTTCTGATGAGTATTTGGCTAATGAAATATTTCTAATAGCTAATACTATAATTACCAAAACATCCCTCTATTTTAAGATAATAATAAGAATGAATGATTGACTATTAAAATTAGGAAAAAAGTTCTCATAATCTTAATAGTAATTATATCAATTTTAGATGACATATTTCTGAGTAAATATTTACTCATAAATATGGTATAAGTACTTGAGCAAAGAGAAATTAATAACAAATCTATGTGACTATGAATTAGATAGCTAACGCAAAATACATTCATCCTCACATCAAACATCGATACACAATATGAGCAAAAATTACACAGATCTACCATTACATCAATGAAATTTACATTTAAATAAAAGCGTTCAAATTACAAACTAGTGAAACATGGTCTCTTGCTATGTTTCCAATTTCACCTCCAACAATCTCTTTAAAATGACCAGCTCTACCCATTGAGAAAATAATCACAAAAGTGTTGCTTCTGTCTCATTGACAAAGATTGTATTCTAAAAAAAATCCCCATTTTCTCAAATTTGAGTTTTTTCCTCCTTCCTACAGCTATAAAATCCTCTACAAAAGTGCTTTAGAGCCTCTAGTTGTAGAGAAGAGGAACCCCATCCTCATTCTAAAAACTCATTAAATAATTTACAAAAACTTCCCAAAATGGCGAACTATTTCAGAGTGGTCTAGATCCATATAATTTGGAACTGTAAATTTATTCTCCTCCTTTGTTTTTTTCATCCAATTGCTCCAAGTATTTTTTTTCTCATTTCTTCTCCCCAACAAATCTCTTGCCAAAACCAAAATACCAATCAAATTTTCACAAATAAATTTTCAATACTAAAATTGGGAAAAAAAATTCCAAATCAAAATCTAATTAAATTAATAAAATAAAAATAAATATGAGCTTCCCATTGATCCCTGTAAGATATTCTTGGTTAATTAGGACAAAAACGAATGGATTTGCAACATGAGTAGCTTTGTGCGAACGAAAATTGAAAAACAAAGCTCATAAAGTTAGTTCTCATTGCAATTTCAAAGCTTAATTTTCTACTAAGTTTTAGGCATAGTTAATGATAAAATCTAATGATGCACTGCTTTAGAAATATTCTCCATGATTGTATCTTTCCAACAAGACATCATGGGCTTGATTTGGCCAAGTAGAACTCAAGATACAGCTCTCCAAAGTTGAAGTTTCAAAATTACCAAAATTCTGGAAAATGCATGCCTAGTCAATAATTTGAGAATTTTAAATTAAAAAAATTAATTTTAATTACGATAGTAAATCTTAATTAACCCAATGATTAAACCACCCTTGATAATCAAACTTATCTCTCTGTTTTGTCCAATAATAAGAAAAAAATGAACATCCCTAAGATAAGAACTAATTCCCATGAGCTTTGGAGTGAGACCGGGCGGTGGTCTATTCCCAAGACCCCATTGGCACGATAGAATCTGTCAGCTTTGCGATTCTAAGTAGGTGGAAGATGAAAAGCACTTCCTTTTTGACTACCTGACTCTTACTCACATTCGCTCTCAATTCCCTACCATCTGTCACACCTCCAATCTTCTCAACCTATTAAGACAACCCACCTATAGCGATCTTGGAGCACTTATTTCCCTTCTCTTTGACCATATAACTAAGATTTTGAAGAATCAAACTTATATTCTTTTTCCTCTTTTAAGGTTTGATAGACTGCATTGATCTCAAGAGACGGTAACCATCATCATCATCATCATATTAATATTTACAAAATAAAACAAAATCATAAATTAATTAAAATGATTGAAATATAATTAATTGAATTATAAAAACACTTCATGAGTGTTTAATATTTTATTAAATGTATTTTTAATTATTCTAATATATATATATATATATATATATATATATAATTAAAAATACATTTAATAAAATATTAAACACTAATGAAGTGTTTTTTTTGGTCCATTAAATGGGCTATGGCGTAGCGGGAGGCATAAGGAGGGATGGGAGAGATCTCGGAAGGGAAGGATCTCGGGAGGTATAAGGGAATGAAGCCGAGAAAGATGAGGAGCCGAGGTGTCGAGAGAGATGGAAGAAGTGGAGGGAGGTGAGGCCCATGTGGAGATGGGTCCTCCCTCTTAAATAAAAATTACAACCACTTCGTTTAAAGTTCTCGGGATTCTGTATCCCGTATGAAATGGCAATTAAAATGAACTTCCAAGATCTGAGAAAAGCTCTTAATTGTTTTTTTTATTATTCTTATTAAAAATTAAAAATAATGAATAAAATTTAATTTAATTAATGAAAATTAATTAATTAAAATTTAATTTAATTAACTAATATTTTTTTAAATTATCATTTTTATTAAAAATTAAAAATAATGAATAGAAATTAATTTAATTAATTAATTTAATTAACTAACCTAGATTAACTAATTAATTTTTATTAATTAATTAAAAATACTATACATATATAAAATATTTACAAAATTATAAATACAAAATCTATATGAAAACAAATACACTTAGTACATTTTTAAGGTTAGGCAACAAAAATTATCGAAACTTTCAATAAACGTCATTTGTAAATTGTGAGTCCAAATGAGATGAAACACGAAATAATGTAAAGTTAGTAGGAAATCAAACGAAATGAAGTAATCAAAATGGAAATTCGAAGAACACAAACACCTTGCAAAAATGTCGCACAATTAACCAAAAGAAAAATTAAAGGACGATATGACCATAATTTATGTATAAGGTCCCCATTATTATTTTGAAGATAATAAATTAATAATGGGGGGTTGTGGTTTTTCCACAATAGTAAAAAAAACAAAAATTCTTGTTGAGATTTATGGTCTTCTTTTGGGACTAACTTTAGCTTGCGACAGGGGAATTATGGACCTTATAATACTAGGAGACTTTATGATCACTATCCAACATTTTATTAGTGGCACATATCCTCATGAAAATATCCTTAATATCCTGTTTAAAATAATTAAACGTGATCTTAGCCTCTTTCCCTCATTTTCTCTCTTTCACATCCTCTAGAATCAAAACTCTAAGGCTTAATACCAAGCAAACTTAGCCTATCTATTAGATGAAGGTTGGATAGAAATAAATGGAATCAAGGAGGCATGCCCCATACCATAGTTTGACATGATTATTCCTTTCCCTATGTATCCTTACTAGATCCACCCTCGTATGAATAACTTTTGGAACCTTAGAAATAATAAATTAAAAACTCCAAAGGCATTGAAAGACAATGTCGTGGCAATAGCAAAACACATCTCTCATGTGTGGGAGGCCATTTATTCCTTGAATTTCACCCCTGCAAAGTACTACATAAGGTGTTGAGCCCAACTCCTCCACCTTTCATATTGATGACTCTGAAGCGACTAAATATTTCTAGTTTTAATTATGATGAGATGGGTTTCATGTGGGTGTTGAAAATACTGAGAGGGGGGTGAATCGGTATTTCTTTTCAATTGTTAGTTTTACCAGTTAGATCACTTATATTTAGAACACAAAATGCACAATGACGGAATAAATACTTTTATTAATTTCTTCTTTACAATAAATCGAGTACAGTAATTTTATAGGGCTCCAACCCTAGATGAAGACTCCAATCTTCCAGGCTCCAACCTGTATTGTGCCAAGCACCAACTTGGTCTTTCCAAGGCTCCAACCTTATCAATTTTAGGCACCAACCTTTAGGGCTCCAACCCTATCTCTAGTAAAAGCTCCGACCTAGTTTCTTGAGGACTCCAGTCCTCTAGGTCTCAAACCCTATCTTTCAAGGCACCGACCTTGTCTCTATGAGGCTCCAACCTCTTGGGCTCCAACCCTCAACTTCACTTCGTCAAAATATGTTTGGTTATTCTTCACAGCTCCCAAAATCTTCTTCAACGAGCCCTGACAATCTTCAGTTTTCCCATCACTTAATCTCCACGTCACATCATCAATGACAACCTTCTCTTCTTAGAAGGTGTCACCGCTTCTCTTCATCGTACCCAAATAGTTTATCCAAGTTACCTCATGATGACATCAATAATGCATCATGGTCTCCAATAATGTCTCCAGTAGGCTACTAGACGACTATCCAAGGTATGCTCAAGATCAGCTCCAACTTCTCTACAAGACTCTAAGGTGAGCTTCTATTATGCTTCCAATTGTCTTCAATAATCTCACACTAAGTTCTTACTCCAAATAGGTTGGCAAGGCTCCAAGGATTTTTCTTCAATGATGCTTGCTTGGAGGTGTCTATAGAATTGCTTCACAAGATAACTGACTAAGATGCTTTCAAGACACTCTTTAACAGTACTTCAAGATGTTTTCCAGTATTGACTCCAATAGTGCCTTTCAAGGCTGCCCTCAAATATTACTTGAATAATCCTTCAATGAATGCTCCTTAATTCCTGCAATAGAGAGCTATGCCACAGGTTCTTTGCTAAAGGTTTGTTGCACAAGTGTTGAGCCCTTATAGGTCAGCAAACTGAGCTTCAAGTTCTTTTTCCAATCCTCCAAGTATGCTCCTTATTACTGGTCTGAAATAATATAGAAGATAGTCACTATCAGAGGTGTGGAACCACCATAGATGTATACCTGAGCCTTCCAGAGATGTATTATCACCGAGACTTGCAATACTATTCTGAACTGGAAGGATGACAGTTTGAGCTTGAAACACTATAACTTCTGTCTTCTGCTGGAGGTTAGGACTGAGGTGATAATGTTGAGCACTTACACGCTTTAAAAAACAAATCTGACCTTTTAGATGTGACTGTAATATACTCCAATCTTCCATAACACAGGTCCAAGATTCTGCTGCTGTGACTGGGCTTTCACCTTCAAGCTATTACTAAATCTGAGGTCTAGTTCACAGCAATGTAAACTATCCAAAGGAGTTATTACAAGTATTGTCTGAGCTAAAGGTATCCACCACAGGGCTGTCAATATAGTGCTACAACAGGTCCGAGATTATAGAAGTTAAATTTCATATTTTAACCCAAACAAATATCTCTTAAGTCCTCCTCTCCTCGTTGTTTTGTTTTTTTCAGATGTTCTTCACCGAAATTTTTGTGCTAAAATGAGGTGTTTGAACTCATATTAATACTGGTTTGACGTTAGAATGAATGGACATGTCTTTTTGGAGGTAGGCCGACATGAAGGACAAGTATAGGTCGGCTCACTGCTAAGGTTAATTTTTCTTGAGTTAAAAAAGGGGGAGAGAATTTTGGAAGGGCAAGAATATTATGGGGATTATGACTCCTACAAAGGAGAGGAGCCCAAGTGAACTGAGTATTATGGGGATTCTTGTCTCCCCATAATTACAATTATTCCTCGTTCTGACCACTCTCATTTCTCTGCCTCACCTTACGCTTCACTACAATCCTCATCTCCCTTCCTTCTCGATTCACTTGGGCTCCTCTCCTTTTTAGGAGCCATGGAATTTGTGTGCTTTCGTTCCAAGTGGTTTTGTAATGAGCCCCTTAAGATTGATAGAGTCATTTCCATAGGTGGTGCAAGACCCTAGCTCGCCCATCCTTCTAAATCAGTCTCAAAAAATTCTCTTGCAAGGACCTCTTCTATAGTGATCAACATTAAATATTGTGCATGCATTGACTTTAACTTCAAGTGGCTCAGCGAAATTAGGAATCTCGAGGTTTGTCTTTGTTTCATGAGTTATGTTTTATTATGTTATGATTATCCTCCTATGGTGAATTGTTTAGTCATGTATTTCTTGCACCTCTGTAGTTCACATGAGTTTCATTTTCACTCCCTTGCTTTGTTATGGTTATCTGTCACCTCCCCCCTCTATATTCCCTTCCCTGTTACTCCAGGTGTTCCCTACTCTCTCTCGGGCTCTCAGTTTGGGAATTCTCTAGTGTTATTCACTCCCCTTGTATATTGAATCTTCATCACAACCCTTCGACCCTTCCTTTCTTTTACCTGCATTTATTAGAACATTGTCTCTACTCCCCCTTGGATTCCTCTCATTTCCCCCTCTGAACATATAGACATGTCCTTAAGTCTTAATTCCTTAGGCTCCTCTAGAAATTCTCCCTATAATGCAAGAAACAATCCTTTAGAGACTCTCCACATGGAAATTATGGAATTAAAATGAAAAAGTATCGAGCAAGATAATATCCTAATTATTTTCAATGAGGAGCTTCAATACCTCAAACTGATATCTTCTCATCCGGATGAAGAGATAGATGCTATCAAAATACAACTTGAGGATCTCCAAAACAATGGTAACACTATAGAGAATTTGAATCCTACTAGTACTATTCCAGGGCCAACTTTGAGAAATCTGAATTTCGACCTGAACAATCCAACTGATGAAGACCCCCTTTTTCCTCTATAATGGGAGCTTATTGAAAATTTTCTTTTTTGATATCTCAATTTTGCAAAATCTATGTATGGAAAACTGGTATTGTAGTTTTTTTTTTAGTAGTTATCTAGTCTTGATAGACATCTCCTCCCTGAAGGATCCTTTCAAAATGAGGAAATGTAATGACTTCCTTGTTGCAACCGGGACACATATTTAATACAACTATATACTCATTACTATTTTAAAAAATATATCTATCTCTTCTTGCAGTACATCTTTAGAAATGATAATAGAGTCTCTGATCATGTGAGGGCCCTAGAGGTTGTCAACAACCCGAATGACATTAAGAAAGGAACTACTCCTATTATTATCAATATTTGAATAATCAACAATAGCCTCCTCTAACATTTTGATTCTAGTAGACCAACTGAATTTGATCCACTTAAGTATTTTAGGCCCTCCAAGAATTTTCTATGACCTCTAAAATTCCCTCAATAAGATTGATCAGGAGATCATGTCCAAGTTAAAAAAATTGCTCGAAAATGGAAGTGCTAAGAAATGGTTACAATCTAAATGACTGGAAAGGCCTCATCGTTGTAATTCTGGCACCATGAACAGGACTCAAATCCGATGTCGTATGTGAAAGTTACTAAGGTTTGAATTCGTCTAGTGACCTCCAAAACAGGACTTTTTAACTATGATTTTGTCAATTTGTAAAAAAAAAATTATATGGAAAAAAAATATATATTTTTATAAGGTTTTTGATAGCCTATCATCGGGTTCCACGTGGCTCCAGGCCTAAGGTTGAAAAACTTTGCAAATCGATGTAGTTTGTGGGATTTGAACCTTGACTCGACAGTTCGGGCAGGGCTGACTCGATCGACCCGTCTAGGGCGTTTGGTTGAACAACTCGGGAAGAGTGTGAACGATTAGTCGAGTCGGCATGAACGTTTGGGCGGAGAAGTTGGCACCAGCCCCCTCAGGAGCCAGCCCTTATACCAACGTGACGTGGGCTCGAAACCGCAGGCTAAGAGTTGTTAAATGGCAGAGTTTAAAAAAATGGCTAGCCACCAATGCTAGCCCGACACCCATATGACCTGTGGCGGAGACCGAGGGCTATCGCATGGTGGTTATGGTGGCAGTTAGTGCCACATATGTGAACACTCCCCGACAGATATTACCACGGTTGGGTTCACAGTGCAATTAGAAGTTAAGTTGGCGGGTATGTCGGTGGCCGCCACATGTGAACGTATCCACTAACATTTATTGCCAACTTTGAAGGTTTCGCCCAATTTGGAGTGCGCCAACATTTTGGGCGAGAATTGCAAAAATGGTGAAGCTAACTGGAGTTCTCCCACTTTTAGTGGGGTTTTTGGGGGACATTGGGCATTTTTGTAGCAGAAGTCATAAATTTCTCAATTTTCAACCAAACAAGATGAAATTTTAGTCAATTTTGGGTTTCTTCGACCTTTGGGAGAGTTTGGAACAAGTTTCAGAGTGAACAAAGGTGTTTTACAGTATATTTTGCTTCAGGGAAGAGGAAAGAGCCATTAGGGCCATTAGGGAGATGGATCGGTATTGGGTTGTATTTCACTATTTAAGATGAAAAAAATCCATTTTTAGTTTACTTATGTCTTCTGAAGTCAAATTCATAGCTTTTTTTTCCTATTTAGGCATATTTTTCATTGTGTAACCATTTTGAGCAAATTAATAGAGCAAGGACATGCCATTGGGGAGCCTTGGACCAGCAAATGTAGCCCAGGAGGGTTGAACTACTTCATCATTTTGTTGTGTTATGATATGGTGAAGTTTACTTGCTGTGTATTTATGCTGTGATATATTAACAGTAAATTTAAATAACAAATCCTCACACATAAAACCCAGAAACATTACCAAAACTACTTTGTTTAACCTGCAAGAAATGGAGAATACTTTGCACACTAAATTAAATGGGAATGGATACTTTACATAGCATTTACAAATAGTTCCATTTTCATATCAGATGGTATCAGAGCTAGAGTTTTACTCTGCATTTGTTCTTGTGCAAATATATAGTTGATTGTTTGCAAGTTTTGATGCTTACTAGGCTTAAGCTCAAGAGAGGGTAAGGACACTTGGTTAGAGGAAAAAGTAATCCTCAACCAAGAAGGGACAGAGAGCCGCCTCCAAGAGCCATTGAAGAAGCCTCAAGCATGTCTTCAAGAGAAGGAGAAGCTCTTGAAGACATTGATCCCAAAGAAGAGGATAGGTGTTCCGAAAGGCTTTCTTCGACATGACGGAGATGGTGAGGGTACTCTACCAAGAAAGGAATGACAGGCTTGTAGGAGAAGGGTCTAGACACCAGAAAGAAGGAGAGGGTTCTTCAGGAGGAAAGAAAAGTGATGAAAAGTCAAAGAAAGGATAAGAAGGTAATGGTGATACACCATCCCCATATTCATCCTCTTCCTCTACATCATCATCCTCTACTTTGGTGAATCAATCTCACAAGTATAAAACAACTGGTAAAAGTCCATTTTTAAAGCTTGATGTTAAATTTGAGTTGCCTATGTTTAATGGTGAGGTCAATGCAGAGAAACTTGACAATTGGATAAGACAATTGGAAGTTTAATTGAGGATACAAAACCTTCATGATGACGACACCAAGATACAGTTAGCCTCTTTGAGAATGGATGGAGCAGCATTGGTATGGTGGGAAGCCAAGACCAAGGATGAAATTAAAAAACATGGTAAGATCACTTTATCATGGGCTGAATTTATTAATGTAATTAAAAATCAATTTTATCCATTAGTTCATTTAACAAAGGCTATCATGAATTGGAAAAACTTCAAACAACTTAAGGGACAAAATGTACAAGACTACACCCAAGAGTTTAGGAGAAGAGCACTCTTATTAGGGGTAGACTTAAAAATTCAAGATAGTTTGCTAAAATATATAGGTGGTTTGCACAGCTACCTTAGACATACTATCCTTATGTTCAATCCTACTATTCTAGATGAAGTTTTTGTACAAGCTACGCATTAAGAGGCTAGAGGGAAAAACACTTTTGATGAGGGTATAAACAAGCTTTTTAAGGGGAAAAACATAGATAAAACTTCTAAGGGAAAAGGAAAAAAGAATGCATATGTCAAACAGGAGGGTGAGAAAGTCATATGTAAACACTATTCAAGAGAAGGCCATGAAGAGAAAAACTGTTGGAAACTTCATCCTGAAAAAACAACTTAGTTTAACAAAAACAAAGGAAATAAAAAAAATGCAGCTACTATAACTACACCACAAGACTTAGGTGATGATTTAGGTGACGAAACCAAAATTGCAGCCATGGGTTTGAAGAGTATGAAGGGTAAAGAAACTGAAACTAAGCCAAGCACTAGTACTTCAAACTATCATGTACAAGCTCCAAATGAGGAAGAAAGAATTGAATTTTTCCCTGTGAGGGTACTCTCAAAACATACAAAAATTGACACATTGTTTGACAATGGGTCACAAGCAAATCTCATATCAAAATACTTGGTCAAACAGCTTAAACTTGAGACCATTCCACATCCAAAGCCATATCCACTTGGGTGGATATGCAAGGATGCAAACTTACAAGTCTCAAGAAAGTGCATATTGCATTTTGCAATTACTGCACACTTTATTAACACAAATGAACTTGATGTAGTGTCACTTGATATATCAGGAATTATTTTGGGAAGTCCTTACTTATTCGATAAGAAAGTGATCTTCCATCTCCATGAAAATAAGTATCATCTTTTTAAAGATGGAAAGGAGTTTATTTTCAGATTACATCGCAAAAAGACAAATATAGCGATGCTAAATGCGAGACAGGTAAAAAGGCTGGTGAATTCTAGTAAGAGTTTTGTACTTCTTATGGTTAAGCCTAAGGTTGATGTGAATCATCAGTAATTTGAAAATTGTGATTCCAAGTTAAAATCAGATTTATATGATGTAGTTGATGCACACCATGAGATGTTTCAGGAACCAACAGGTTTTCCTCCTAAAAGGGAGATTCAACATGAAATACAGTTGCAACAAGATTGTCCTCTTCCTAACATAGGCATGTACCGCATGTCTATCATGGAGAATGATGAAATAAAGAGGTAAATTAAGGAATTGTTGGACAAAGGTTTCATAAGACCAAGCACTTCCGATAGTGTTGATTCCAAAGAAAGATGGAACTTGGCGCATGTGTGTGGACTTCAGGGCATTGAACAAGATAACGGTAAAGAATCGTTACCCACTCCCAAGGATAGATGATTTGTTAAATCAATTGAAAGATGCTAAATATTTCACTAAGTTAGACTTACGTAGTGGTTATCATCAAGTTAGAATTGCAGAAAGTGACATTTGGAAGACAGCATTTAAAACCAAACAGGGACTCTTTGAGTGGCTTGCTATGCCATTTGGTTTATGCAATGCACCTGCAACTTTCATGCGGGTAATGGATGATGTCTTACTTCCTTTTCTTGATGATTTCGTTATTGTCTACTTAGATGACATCTTAATTTTCACCAAGACTAGAGAAGATCATGTCATGCATGTTAATAAAGTACTTGATGTTTTGAAGAAAAATCAGTTGTTTCTTAAAATGTCAAAGTGTGAATTTGGAAAGACTTATTTGGTTTGTTTGGGACACATAGTAGGAGGAGGTGCTTTGAGAATTGATCCTTCTAAGGTAGAATCCATTGTGAATTGGCCTACTCCCAAATCCATTACAGAGGTAAGAAGTTTTCTGGGTGCAACTCAGTGTTGGAGGAATTTTATTTCTAACTTCTCTTCCATAGCAGCTCCTATGCATGCAGTGACAAGTGTGAAGCATGTTTTCCAATAGGGAGGCAAGAAACATAAAGCTTTCGAGTCTTTGAAATAGAAGATAAGTTCAGCTCCAGTCCTTGCATTATCGGACTTGAGACAGCCATTCAAGATTCAGACTGATGCTAGTGATTACGCCATGGGTGCAATTTTCTTACAGCATGGTAAGCCTATCGCATTTCATTCTGACACATTTAATGGTGCTGTTGTGAATTATCCTACATATGATAAGGATTTGTGTGCGTTGGTACAAAGCATAAAAAAGTGGAAACACTATTTAATGGGCAAAGAAACAGTTGTTCATACCGACCATCAGCCTTTACAGTACTTGCAGTCGCAAAGTAAATTACAGCAGTCACGACATTTCAGATGGATGGGTTTCCTACAAAAATTTCACTTGGTAATAAGGTACAAGAAAGGTATTTTCAATAAAGTTGTTGATATGCTTTAAAGGCCTATTATTAGTTCTACTACTTTACTTAAGAATGATTCTATTGTAAATGGGAGCTACATAGAACAGTATGCATCAGATGTTGATTTTAGGGATGTGTATGCTAACTTGAGTGAAGGGAATCATGTTGAGGAGAATGATTATCACTTGCATAATAATTTGTTGTTTCATATGGGAAAGTTATGTATACCATAGGGGGAGAGACTAAGTGTCATGAGAGAAGCTCATTCTTCTCTTATTGCTGGACATTTACAGAGGTATTGTTATTGGCCTCACATGGTAGATAGTGTTTCATGTTTCATTAGAGGTTGTTCATTATGTGCTAGAAGCAAGCCTAGAAATAGGAAGGTTGGTTTGTATACGCCATTTCCAGTACCTTCTAGACCATGGGAAAGTGTTTCTATGGATTTTGTTGGAGGTCTACCATTGTCTAGAAAGCAGCATGATTATATTTATGTAGTAGTTGATAGATTAAGAAAGATGTGTATTCATGTAAGAAATCTATAACTGCTGAACAAACTGTTGATTTATATTTTCAACATGTATGGGTTCATTATGGCTTTCCTACTTCTATTGTTAGTGATAGATATTCCAGATTTGTTGGGAATTTTTGGTCTAATTTATGGAAGATGATGGACACCAAGTTGAAGAAGAGTATTGCTTTCCATCCGCAAACATATGGCTAAACATAGGTAGTGAACAGAACCATTGTACATCTTTTGAGAGGTTATTGCAGCAAGCATCCCAAGCTTTGGGATGAGCATTTTCATTACATTCAGCATGCTTACAATCGAGCCAAGAACTCTTCTACAAATACTTCACCATTTGAAGCTTGTTTTGGGTATTTTCCTAAGTCACCTTTAGATTTCATTCTTGAGAAGGATGTTTCCATTGATGGGCGTAGTGACATTGACAAAGCTCGTATTTTCATTGAAATAATTCAGCTAATACATCAGCGAGTTCAAGAATAACTTGAAAAAAGTCAAGGCAAGTACCAGGAGAGGCATGGAAAACACGGAGTTGATCATAAGTTTCAAGAAGGAGATAAGGTATGGTTGCATATTAGTAAGGAAAGAATGCAAGGAGAAGGTAAAAAGTTGAAGCCTATTCGTTATGGTCCATTCAAGATTCTTAAACAAGTTGGAAATAATGATTTTCAACTAGATTTTCCTTCATATATGAAAATGTATTCCGTTGTGAATGTGGAAAAATTATGTTTGTATGAACCTCCTTTAATGGTTGATCATGAAAGTGACATTCATATGCCATACATAGATGATTTCTTGCCAGAATTTTTGGATGAGCTGAAAGAGGATGCTATCCTTGACAGAAGGACACGCACTTCGAGGAGGGGAAGTGTTGATTATCTTCGGATTGGTCTTAAAGGCAGAAAACCGAGTAAGGAAAAATGGATGGAGGTGGAAAAGGTGAGGGATCTGTACCCTCATCTTATTAACAGGTAATTGAAGGGTTTTGGGGTCCAAAAGCTTCCCAATGCGGAGGTGTGATCAGGGGATCATGTCCAAGTGAAAAAATTGTTCAAAAATAGAAGTGCTTAGAAATGGTTGCAATCTGAACAACTGGAAAGGCCTGTCACTACGATTCTGGTGTCGTGAACAGGACTCAAATCCGATGTTGTATGTGAAATTTACGGGGTTTCAATTCATTTAGTGACTTCCAAAACAAGACTTTTTTACTATGATTTTGTCAATTTGTAAAAAAAAAAAATTATATGGCAAAAAATTTGATTTTTTATAAGGTTTTTGACAGCCTATCAGAGGGTTCCACGTGGCCTTCCCGTAGGCTGCCATGTGGCCCCAGGCCTAAGGTTGGAATACTTGGCAAATTGGTGTAGTTTGTGGGATTCGAACCCTGACCTGACAGTTCGGGCAGGGCCGACCCGACCGACCTGTCTAGGGCGTTTGGTTGAACGACTCGGGTGGAGTGTGACAAATTATTCGGGTCAGCATGAACGTTTGGGCAGAGCAGTTGGGACCAACCCCCTCAAGAGCCAGCCCTTATACCAACGTGACTTGGGCTCGAAACCGCAGGCTAAGAGCTATTAAATGGCAGAGTTTGAAAAAAGGGCTAGCCCCCAATACTAGCCTGACACCCATATGACCTGTGGCGGAGATCGGGGGTTATCGCCCAGTGGCTACGATGGCATTTAGTGCCACATATGTGAACACTCCTTGACAGATATTACCACGGCTAGGTTCACGATGCGATTAGCGGTTAAGCTGGCGGGTATGTCGGAGGCCACCACATGTGAACGTATCCACTAACATTTATTGCCAACATTGACAGTTCCTCCCAATTTGGAGCATGCCACAATTTTGGGCGGGAATTGCCAAAATGGTGGAGCTAACTGGAGCTCTCCCACTTTTAGCGGGGTTTTTAGGGGACATTGGGCATTTTTGTAGCAGAAGTCCTAACTTTCTCAATTTTCGACCAAACAAGATGAAATTTTAGTTAATTTTGGGTTTCTTCGACCTTTTAGAGAGTTTGGAACAGGTTTCAGAGTGAACATAGGTGTCTTACAGCAGATTTTACTTCAAGGAAGAGGAAAGAGCCATCAGGGCCATCAGGGAGATGCAGTTGTATTGAGTTGTACTTCACTGTTTAAGGTGAAACAAAAGAAATTTTTAGCTTATTTATGTCTTCTAAAGTCAAATTCACAGCTTGTTTTGATTGTTTAGGCATATTTTTCACTGTGTAACCATTTTGAGCAAATTAATAGAGTAAGGACATGCCATTGGGAAGCCTTGGACCAGCAGATGTAGCCCGGGAGGGGTGAATTGCCTCATCATTTTGTTGTGTTATGATATGGTGAAGTTTAATTGCTGTGTATTTCTACTGTGATATATTAACATTAAATTTAAATAAAAAATCCTCACACATAAAACTCAGAAACATTACCAAAACTACTTTGTTTAACCTACATGACATGGAGAACACTTTGCACACTAAAGTAAATGGAAACGCATACTTTGCATAGAATTTACAAATAGTTTCATTTTCAAATCAAAGATGATATTATCATTAAATCAACTAATTCTCTATGCCAAATTTCTCAATTGTAGAGTGATTTCCGATAATTCCTCAATAATTTCTGTTCTCTTATTCATATTAGTTATAATGTAAGACCTAATTCCCATCAGTAGGTGTGTTGCTTTTCTTATTAGATGGGTTGTGCTAGGTGTATTTTCTATAGACTTAGGTGATTTTTAGAAATTATGATGTATATTTTCAACTTCTCATGAATTTTTAATCAAAATCACAAGACACAAACTTACTCTACTGTGTCGCGGACATTAATTCACAATTTAGAACAAAAATGTCACGCATGCAACAATAAATCACAAACATGCAAATAGTACTTTTCTTGGGGAAAGAAATATGCTAAAAACCCCAACGTCTACTTGCATTAATCGGATGAATTGAGATGTATTACAATTTTTTTTCTCAACTAAGCACAACCTGCAAGTGCATAACCTATATCTCCTCTCACTAAGAAGCTCTAGCCCAAACTTAGTCAAATCTTTACTCACAAAAGGGATTGAGAAATTTTTAGGTCCCTATATTACTAGTTTAGTCCCTTATTGTTATTAGTGTAGGCCCCTTATTGTTATTGTTGTACCCCTGTAATCCCAATATTGTCATTATTGTGCCCTTACATTGTTATTGTTAGGTCGGCTAGGATTATATTGTGGACCCATGGACTCCTATATATAGAAGGAGGTTTTGGTCATTTGTATCATCCAAGAATTGTTCATTTATGTAATGTATTGGAGGTTTCCCTCTCAAAGTGGCTGATTTCTAAGGCGTTTATCTCTCTTTTCTTCTATTTTTGGAGCTGGTTTCATAACATTTGGTATCAAAGCTTTGGATTCTAGGGTTTCGCTGCTTCAAAAAGGTCATCGTGGAATTTTCGCAATACCTTTTTTTCTACGAAGGTTCAGAAGCTAAAATTTATTCAGCATGAAGCCGAAATCCTAAGGAACCTCCTGTAAAAATTTTAGATCTTGGTTCGCAATATTTTCAAAGATATGATCTGGGGAAGTTAAGGTCTTTTCAAGCTCCCGAATTTCAACTAAAACAGGTCATCGTGGAATTTTCGCTATAATTTTTCATATAAAAAGTTTCAGAAGCTGAAATGTTTAAAGTGTGAAGTGGACATCCTAAGGAACCTCCTGTAAAAATTTCAGAACTTGTTTCACAACATTTATGGAGATATGATCTGTGGAAGTTAGGATTGTTTCAGGCTCCCAAATTTCATCTCAAAGAGGTGACCGTGGGAAAAAAGTCATAACTATCTTTCTGAGCATCGGATTCGGATTCTGTAAAAAGTGGCTACAAGTACACAGATTGTAGTTTTTGTTATATCAATTTTTGAGCTGAAGGAGGAAAAAAATACAAGTGGAAAATCATACAAGTTTACTCTATTGAACCAGTCCATAATTAGGTCATTCTGGGAGACTGGGCATAACTTTGTCTTGAAGAATCCAAATTAGGTAAGACCTAGGGTATTCGAAAGAAGATTTAGAGGGATACTTCAGGGTGAAATTTTAGATATTGAAGATCCTAAATCACAGAGATATGAAAAATTTGACATTCATGCCAATTCAAGATTGTTTTATAAACATCTGAAAATAAACTAGGCCAATAAAATCTAGCCCTCAATATCTTGTCTGTTGTGGTCTTCCAAAAGATATGACCACCACAATATCCCTTGTGAAAGTCATTCATTACCTCCTTAGCCTCGCTTTCAACCAAACAATTCAACAAGACTCCTCCCGGATCTTTATGATATAATGCATCATTAATAATACAGTACTTCAGAGCTTTCAGCTTTAATGACCTACTCTTAATCTTTGACACTTCCAATGGAGGATTCAAATGTTGAAGTACATAAACAATGTTTGAATACTAAGGCGATGAAATGAAAATTTTTGATACCTGAGGTGTGGAATCAACTACTTCTTCGTCAGATACTGTAGCGATAAGATTGACATCAAGAACATGAAAATTGGATTCTACCATGAGTTGCACCAGACCTTATCCCTTAATTAGCTTTGCAGGTTTAATCTCGAGATCATATTCCAACATTGAAGAAATCCATTTTCCTCGCCTACCTTCAGGGTCAGGTTGCACCAAAACATATTTTACTACTGCATTTGGTACATGAGCAACAACATGCAAGTGAAGTATATACACCCATAAATCCTTCAAAGCTTTCATAAGAGCCAGGGCCTATTTTTCAATGATGTTATATCTCAGTTCCACATTTCTAATAATTCTACTGAAAAATGCAATTTGCTATTTTGTTTTTAGGTCCTTCTTCTGCATTAGGACAACAGCCAACGTGTGCTCAGAAGCAAAAGAAAATATAATGAAATCCATAGTGTAATCAAGGCTAATCAAAATTGGTGCACGGGACAAAGAAAATTTGGTTGTATTGAACGTTTTTTGGCATCTTTAGACTTTACCTCACTGTCCTTTTTTAACATATTATTTATCTCCCATAAATGCTCAGCGAGGTTAGGAATAAACCTTCGCAAAAAATTAATATTTCCATTGAAGGATTGGATTTCCTTCTTGTTCCTTGGAAAATCCAATTGTTGTATTTCTTCAATTCTTGCGGGGTCTATTCAGATACCATATTTTGATATGATATGCCCCAACAACTTACCTTCCTCCATAGCAAAGAAGCTCTTCTTTGGATTCAGCGAAATACCGAATTTTCTATACCTCTAAAAAATAATTCTCGAGTGATGTAAGTGATCTTCATCCGTTTGAGAAAAAAAATTCAAATCATCTAGGTAAATAACTAGAAATACATATTTTTCATTAGTGAAGGTGATATACATCACTCACTAAAAATTGGCCCCTGCATTCTTTAGCCCAAATGGCATCTTGGCGTACATAAATGTACCCCACGATGTATTAAAAGTTGTCTTCTCACGGTCATCTGGATGCATCAAAATCTGATTGTAACCTGAGTATCCATCAAGAATTGACATCCTAGAGGCACCAACTACCCTCTATAATATGTGGTCCATCTTAGGGAGAGGATAGTTTTCCTTTAAGGGCACTTTGTAAATTTTTGAAATCTATGCATAAACGAATCTCACCTCTCTTCCTCCTAACTGGAACCAAATTTGACATCCAATTAGAAAAGAGAAGAGGAATAATAATACCAGCCTTATACAACTTTGTTAACTCTTTCTAAAATTATGGAAACAATATTGGATTGATCCTCCTGAGCTTCTGGCGAAAAGGCTTCTGATTAGGCTTGATTAATGGAATCGTGTGCTAAATTATAATTTTATCATAAAACTTTAAATATGAATAATCCCATGCAAACACATCTTAAAAATTAGCCAAAAGTGATTTGTATTTACCTTTCATCTCAGGGGTTAAGGATTTAGACAACTTCCCCATCTTGAGCTTTTCAGTCGTGCCAATGTTGATATCCTCAACTCCCGCTTCGGTGGGGACCATTGTTGGTTTCTTCACAACATCATATTGATCGAAGATTTCTTCCAAAGGTACAATACCTCTCGGAATGGAATTTTCCTTCAGTTGTAACACTTCTAATTATGTGACATTAATTCCTTGATCATCAAAAACATCATCAATATGACAAGCAGCAAACTCCTCCTCCATTTACAGAAAATGGTAATCTGCTTATCATCTTGAAACACTTTCCAATGTCGAAGGTTATCTAGAATATTGGGGCGATGCTTAACATTGATCTCATACTTTCTGTTGGGATGTATCGGAATTATAAACATGCTTTTTGCAGTAGCAAGAGAGTCAGCAATACAATTATGGTTTCTAGGAATCACGGATAAAGTATATTCAGAAAATGTTTTGAGAATATCTAAGATAGCATTGCTATATGATCGCATCCTTGAATTTTTGGCCTAGTATTCCCCTTTTACCTATTTGATAATCAACTTGGAGTCGCCATAAACTGAAATATTCTAAGCCCCTAACTTCTTAAGCATCTTTAACCTGGAAATCAAGGCTTCGTACTCGACTTCATTATTTGAACAATTTAAAGCAAGCTTATATGAAAAAAATATGACATTAGGAGGAATCTTACCCAACTGATTCATTGGGTTATGAATCCAAAGTCCTATCCGTGCTCCTTCTTTTCCCACTACTTCATCAAAATCAATTGTCCAAAGACTCTTTTCCTCATTTGGAAGCTCAAATTTGAATGGTTGATATTTCTTTTTTTTGGTTGATTGGTTGCCTCAAAAAACTCTGCTTCTTTCACTGATTCAATTGGCTTCTTAGCTAATGAACTTGGCTGCAAATCAGTCTCTTTCTCTTCCTACTTTTTTTTCACTGAAAAATTCTCCAACACTTCATGAAATTTCTGAAATCTCCTCGTCTTCTACTAGTTGATTATCTACATCAATTGGAATATCGTCATTAAACAAAATGAAAGACTCTAAATCAGTATGTACAATGTGTATAGGGTGATTATTAGGTTTCTCTTTGTTGGTAACCATGTACTTCATCTTTGTTTCCCAATACAACTTTCTGAGCTAACTGAACACTGGTATAGTAGCATAAGAAAAATTGAGTTGCAAAATACCTTTCAGCTTAGCTCCCCATGACCGTGAGAAAAACATCTCGTACCTTGAGGAATATGAGCCAATACCACATCCATGAAGACATTATTTTGGGGAATCTAATCAAGAGACACTATCAAGTATTTAACAAGACCGAGACACCTCACTCTACTAGAATCAAAGGAATAGAGGTCATGATATGGGCGAGTAATGTCTAATCCCAGTTTGTCCTTTACATCTTTCGGCATGAGATTGTGAGATGCTCCAGAATCTAACATGACAATATGAAGGATAAAATCATGAACTCCAAGACTGAGTTAGAATGGTGGGACTTCACTATCAGGTAATTTTTCGTCTAATTTTGGGCCAAACAACAACTCAGGGTGATCATCACTGACATTGACCATATCATAATTTTGGTCTACTTTTAGCATCTTAGTGTTAGGTCCCTATATTACTAGTGTAGTCCCTTATTGTTGTTAGTGTAGCCCCCTTATTGTTATTGTTGTACCCTTGTAGTCCCCATATTGTTATTATTGTGCCCCATAAAACCCCACTATTGTTATTTTTGTGCCCTTATATTATTATTGTTAGGTCGGCTAGGATTATATTGTGACCCCATGGACTTCTATATATAGAAAGGAGGTTTTTTCATTTGAATCATCCAATAATTGGTCATTTATGTAATGTAAAGGAGGTTACTCCCTCGAAGTGGCTAATTTCTAAGGTGTTGATCTCTCTTTTCTTCTATTTTTGGAGTTGGTTTCATAACATTTGGTATCAGAGCTTTGGATTCTAGGGTTTCGCTGCTTCAAACAGGTCATCGAGGAATTTTCACTATAAAAAAATTTCTCCGAAGGTTCAGAAGCTAAAAAAAACACATTTGCAAAGAAATCATGTTGAACGTTATGTAAAAAATTCAGATCTTGGTTCGCAATATTTTTGGAGATATGATCTATGCAGGTTAGGGTTTTTTCAGACTCCTCAATTTCATCTCAAAGAGGTGAACTTGGGAAAAGCGTCATAACTCTCTCTTTGAGCATCGGATTGGAATTCTGTAAAATGTGGCTGAAAGTACACAGAATGTAGTTTACGATATATCAAATTCAAAGCTGAAGGAGGAAACAGTGACACGTGCCACGTTGTACAAGTTTTCTCTACTGAACCAATCCATAATTAGGTTATTGTGAAAGATTAGGCATAAATTTTCCCTGAAGAATCCAAATCATGTCAGACCTATGGCATTGGAAAGAAGATTCATAAGGCTACTAAAGGACTTAATATTAAATATCAGGAATTATAAATTCCAAAGATACATCAGTTTCAATATCGAGCTCCTCAAAAGCAAGAAAAAGGTGTGTATTTTTTTTCAAATTGCATAAGTCTTGTTTGAACAATCAGTTTGAAGTGATTCCAAGGGCATATTGAAGCATAGATATCAGTATTGGGTTCTAAAATGGCTCATAAAAATAATTCAATACCCATTAAGCCCTTAGAAGGCTCTACTATGACTCATGAAGAGGAAGAAGTGAAACATGATATATCAAAATTACAAGACCAAGTGCACCAAATTTCACTCTCGCAAAGAGCAACAAAAAATGAAATGGATTTTTTGAAGAAATGACTTGAAGCTAAGATGGATGGTTTGAAGAAAGTCATGGAAGCTAAGATGGAAGGTTTGAAGAATGGCATGGAAGCTAAGATGGATGGCATGGAAGCTAAGATAGATGAAAAACAGAAAGACAACATGGAAGACATGAAGAATGATCTAAAAGAATACATGGAAGGTTTGAAGGAAGGTTTGACAAAGTTTATACAAGAAATGATTCCTAATGGCGAAACGGTAGTACAAGAAACCCATGATGAGAGAAAAATAAATGTTAATCGTGATTTCACAAACTCTAATGTTGGATTGAAAACCCACCATATTCCAAAGATCCATATGAGGAAGTTTGGTGGCAAGGATCTCGTAACATGGATACTATAGATGGAGAAATATTTTGATCTCCATAATGTGCAAAACACACAAAAGGAACACATTGCAACTTTACATTTAGAAAAAAAATACATTTATATGGTATCAATGGCTTTGGTCTCGTAAAAAAATTGTCACTTGGTCAATTTTTATGGAGGAAATGATAGCACATTATGAGAAGACAAAGAGAAACACTTTCTTTATCCAATTGATAAATCTCAAACAAAAGGGTTCAATGGTGGAGCACATTGAGCACTTCCAAAAAGTGAATATAAGGGTAACTGATATTCCAGAGGAACACAAGATTGGTGTCTTCATAGGGACTTTAAAGGATAACATCCAACATGAGGTTCACCTTTGGGAACCTGATTCATTGGAGAAGGGATTTAGGTTGCAAGAAAAATTTAAAGTAAAATTATGGCGAAAAGGAAGCCTACCACTCACATCTATAAATATGGAAGTGTCGCTACTCCTAGACTTCTGCAACCTACAAGGTTGACACCACAACAATTGGAAGAAAAAAGAGAAAAAGGGATTTTCTACAGTTGTGATAGAAAATACACTAAAGTTCATAAGTGTGTTGAGAAGAAATTATTTTACAAATATTTCTGAAGAGAAGGAAGAAAATGAACAAGAAACTTCAAAACAAGAGGATATACACTAGGAACCAACCTTAGATAAAGAACAAATCAGACTGACCATATCCTGTAATGCATGGGCAAGAATTACCACTCCTCAAACTCTCAAGATAGAAGGACATATCAAGAAGAAAAAATGTTGATCGATTTAGATAGTACCCATAATATTATTCATTGTAAGGTATACAAGGAATTTAATTTCTTCCTATACCCAGCACGAGAGTGTCAAGTGATGGTTCCAAATGGAGGGATTATAAATTTCTCTAGAAAATGCCATAATATCAAGCTAACCATGGGGAAATATGTATTTAATAGTCCAATGCTTTCCATTCCAATGGGAGGTGTTGATGTTGTACTAGGAGTACAATGGTTACAATCTTTGGGGATGGTAGCTTTCAATTTTCAAGAACTTTTATTGAAATTTTTTTCAGAAGGAAAGGAAGTTGAATTACTGGGTACCACGGGGAAGCTAGGAAAGATAATATGCTCTAATGTCATGAAAAAATTTCTAAATAAAGAAAAAAGAGGCGTAATTGCACAATTATGCTCACTAGAAGTTCCAACATCAAAATCATATATTTCTCCATATCTCCAAAAAGTCTTGGACAATCATTCTAAGGTGTTTTAAACTCCCAAAGGAATCCCACCTATACGTGATCATGATCATTTTATTCATTTGATTCCAAGAAGTGTTCCTCCAAACATCAGGCCTTACAGATATACTTATGTCCAAAAGAGTGAAATTGAATGTATGATTGCAGAAACGTTAGAGGCTGGTAAAATTCAACCTAGTCAAAGTTCTTTCTCTGATCCAGTAGTATTGGTGCACAAGAAGGATGGATCATGGCACATGTGTCCGGATTATAGGGAGCTCAATAAGATCACTATTAGAGATAAATTTCTCATTCATGTGATTGATAAATGACATGGAGCAATTTACTTTACCAAGTTGGATCTTTGTTCAGGATATCATCAAATTAGAATGAAGATTGAGGATATTCTGAAAACAGCATTTCGAACTCATGAGGGTCATTATGATTTTTTTTCATGCCTTTCGGCCTTACCAATGCACCTTAAACATTTCAAGGGTTGATGAATTCCATTTTTAAACCCTTCCTTAGAAAATGTGTGATAGTATTTTTTGATGATATACTAATCTACAGCAGATATTGGAAGGATCATGTTCAACATGTTGTCAGGGTGCTCAAATTATCGGAGGAGAAACAATTATATGAAAAAAATCCAAATGTTTCTTTGGAGTACAAGAGGTGGAATATCTGGGTCATATTGTATCTCAGGAGGCTGTTAAGGTAGACCCTAAAAAAATTAAATCCATTAATGAATGGAAATTCCCCACAAGCATAAAGTAGTTGCGAGGATTTCTCAGGTTAACAGGGTATTATCGCAAGTGTGTTAAAAATTGTGGGAGAATAGCAGCAACTCTAACAACATTATTGAAGAAAGATGCATTTTCATGGACTCCTAAAGCAACTAAGGCCTTTGAATATCTTAAAGAGGAAATGTGTCTAGCACCGGTCTTAGCTATGCCAGACTTCACAAAAACCTTTATTGTGGAATGTGATGCCTCGGGAAATAGAATTGGTGGTGTTTTAATGCAAGAAGGAAGACACATTGCTTTTGAAATTCGTCCAATGGAAGGAAAGTATTTACATAAAGATATTTATGAGAAGGAAATATTGGAAATACTACATGCACTGAAGAAATGGCGATCTTACCTAATGGGAAGACACTTCAAGGTAAAAATTGATCATGATAGTCTTAAATACTTTTTGGAGCAAAGACTACCTTCAGAAGAGTAGCAAAAATTGGTCTCAAATATGTTGGGTTATGACTTTGAAATCATCTACAAAAAAGGGAAGTTAAATGTTGTTGCAAATGCACTCTCAAGAAAGGAAGAGGAGGTGGAAGCATTTCTTTGTGCCATTTCTATTATCCAACCAGATTAGATAACTGAAGCAAGGGAGGAATGGAATAGTGATGAAGAAGTGTGGACACTCATTCAAAAGTTGCAGTAAGTTCCAAGTACATCTGATACATTTAGTTGGAAAAATGATTCCTTATGGTACAAAGATCACTTATATCCTTGTAATAATTCCCAACTAAAAAAAAATATTATTTGGAATTGCACACCTCTCTGGTAGGAAGACACTCAGGATTTTTAAAAACTTACCACGAGGTGAAGCAAGAATTTTTTGGGGATGGACTTAAATGTGATGTTCAAAAGTTTGTGGCAGAATTTTTGGTTTCGAGCAAGACAAAGTTGAGACAATTAAGACCCCGGGTCTGCGACAACCTTTACCCATTCCAAGTCAATGTTGGGAGGAGGTTTCAATGGATTTTATCACAGGCTTACCTAAGTCCGAAGAAAAGAGTGTCATCGTGGTGGTAGTTGATAGACTTACCAAGTATGCACAATTTTGTGCATTATCTCATCCATTTAAAGAAAGTACAGTTGTTACTGCATTTATGGAAATAATTCAAAAGCTACATGGAAACCCAAAGATTATTGTAAGCAACAGAGATCCCATTTTCACTGGAAATTTTTGGATGGAATTATTTTCTTGTTTGGTTACTCAACTAGCCCATAGTTCATCTTATCACCCTCAATCCGATGGGAAAACTGAGATAGTGAACAAATTTTTTGAAGGATATCTTCGTTCTTTTGTATCTGATAAACAAACACAATTGTCCAAATGGTTACCTCTGGCTGAATGGTAGTATAACACTTCCTTCCATACTACAGCAAAAATGACCCCATTTATGGCACTTTATGGATATCACCCACCATCCATCACACCATCTTTAAGAGAAAATTCTAAGGTTCAAGCAATGGAAGATCACATTAAGCGTCAACAACAATTTCTCCAAATCTTAAAGGATAACCTAAATTTGGCACAAAATTGAATGATATAACAGGAAGATCAACATCACAATGAGAGAATTTTTCATGTAGGAGACTAGGTACTTTTACAGCTACAACCATACAAACAAATGTCCCTTAAGCAAGCTAAGAAGTATAATACAATATCGACAAAGTATTATGGTCCTTACAAGGTGTTGCAAAAGATTGGTATTATGGTATACAAATTGGATCTTCCTGCTTCTTCTCGAGTGCACCCAGTTTTCCATATTTCATGCTTAAAGAAGGTTATAAGTGACAAACTTCCAGTTCAAACAATATTGCCAGAACTTGATGAGGAAGGAAAAATCATATTGGAACTTGAAGCAGTCACAGAAATAAGAACTCGAAAGCTACGAAATCGATCAATTTCAAAATATCTCATCAAATAGAAGAAATTACCCACTGAATATTCCAAATGGGAGGATGAGAATTTTATATAGAAGCATCCAGGGCTACTCAAACATTGAGGAAAACACTTTTTTGAAAGAAAGGGGCATGTTAGGTCCCTATATTACTAGTGTAATCCCTTATTTTTGTTACTGTAGTCCCCCTATTGTTATTGTTGTACCCCTGTAGTCCCCATATTGTTATTATTGTGCCCCATAAAACCCCACTATTGTTATTGTTGTGCCCTTACATTATTATTGTTAGGTCGGCTAGGATTATATTGTGACCCCATGGACTCCTATATATAGAAAGGAGGTTTTTTCATTTGAATCATCTAAGAATTGTTCATTTATGTAATGTAAAGGAGGTTTCCCCCTTGAAGTGGTTGATTTATAAGGAGTTGATCTCACTTTTATTCTATTTTTGGAGCTAGTTTCATAACACTTAGCTATGTGAAACTTATATTGATCATTATTGAAAATTTCAGTTAAAGGAATGGAAACTTTCAGGTTTGAAATTTCATTCTCTAAACTAAACTGACTAGGATATTTATCTACCTCTTTGAAGTGACATCTTTCTTCTCGGACTGATATTTGGCAGGAATCTCCTTTCTCTGACCTGTAGCTTGTGTTTCCTTGTCTTTCTTTGGATTTTTGGTTGATGCTTCATTGTTCTTTTTTTGGTTTGTAGCAGCAAGCTCCTTGTCTTTTTGCTGATTTGTAGAGGTCTGTTTTTGTGGCTAAGTATCCTTTTGAGAAGTTGGCTTCTTCGGATTCGAATTAATAGCCACATTTATATTCCTCAAGGTGTATTTCCTTTGCATAAATCTAAGGGCATTCTGACAACCTCGTTGATAATGTTAAGGTCCTATAATAATAGGATTCATAATTTTGAATTGACTTTGATTAGTCTTGTAATATGTACATACTTTGCTTTCTGCAAATTATTTTCCCATATTAGAAAAATAAAAAATGTAAAGAGGGTAAAAGTCCTAAAAGAAAAATCAAAGGACTTGAAAGAAAAAATATCAAAAATAATACGAAAATGGACCCCAATCAAAAAGAGATAAAAATAAAACATGAAATTGATGCAAATCCAAATGTCATTACTATTTACTTTTACTGCAAAAAATAAAGATTGTCTGCAACTTGTTAAAATGTCACAACCTATGAAGGTAAAATAGCTTAATCTTGGCCTCTCATGCTTTAAATTTCATGTTTTTAGATAGAGAATAAAGATCTAGCCAAACAGTTTAATCTTGGTAGATTAGTAGTTAGGTAGAGAATAATAAGAAACTCAACAATTTAATCTGAGCCCATAGAAGAAATAAGGATAGAATTATTTTTTTTTTGTTTAATAGAAAAATGAATAAGGGTTTGCAAGCTCAAATGCACCCATGTAAATGAAGAAAAAATGTTAGGGTAGCAGATGGGTAGGAAAGCGCATTTTTTCACAAGCATGGATATCAGAAAATTGGCCATTTCATTTACTAATTCCCCTTCAAAAATCATCCCCTTGTAAAAATACCCCATCCCCTCCATTCTTTTTCTTTCCCCTTATTTCACTCTTTTCCCCCTTGAAAAAATCCGCTTTTCCTAAGTTAAAAACACATCTTACTTAAGAAAAGTGAAACTAGTTTACTAATTCCCCTTTTTTTCAAAAATACCCTATCCCCTCCATTTTTTCTTTCCCCTTATTTCACTCTTTTCCCCCTTGTAAGAAGCCCCTTTTACTAAGTTAAAAACACATCTTACTTAAGAAAAGTGAAACCCTTTAACTAATTCCCCCTTTATTCAAAAATACCCAAAAAATACTTTTATCCTAAGTATAAATGCCATAATGTTATATTGGGACCCACTATGAAGAAATCTATCCCCGATATCATGTTTTACACTATGCTTAGTATATTCGACATCCCACAGTTACATTACTTTATTATCATTAACTTAATATATTAAATCCCATATTAAAATTGTATCTCATATTATATTAAATCATCCCAACCCATATTTTTATTTTAACCTATGTTTTAATTCCCGACATGTTATATAATTTCGCATCCCATAGGTTAATATATTAAACCCCACTTATATATATATTGGTCCCACTTTATTTACATCCCATTGGTTATATTATAAACCATGACCATATCACATATTAACCAATCGCATAGTTTATGTATCGGGCTTGATGCTATTTGAACTTGTGACTCCATCGCATCATCTCAGCCTTCCAATCTTCATCCGCTAGATCCGACCGCTATTAAACCCTATCACGAATTTCATTTCCCAACTATTAATGTACCCCAGACCTTGCAAAAATCGCATTTATTATTGATATTCAACAAGATTATGAGCTTATTGAAAATGAGTCGCCTTCACTAAGTGGGCCCACAGGTTATTTTTGGCGCAAGTCTATTTTTAGACTATGTCTATTTTTAGACATGGTGATCATATTTTAAAAGTCGCGGGATGCTATTTGTGGATGGTTGGTCAAGTTGGAAAATATATATGAAATTCTATTTTTAGAATATTTGGTGAAGTCTATTTATAGATCATTGATCTAAAAATAGAAGTGTTGATTATTATTAGTTCTTAATAATAATTTGACAATAAACAGCAACTTATTCTCTTGGAACACTTAATTTCAGTGCACAGATTTGGAAAATCAATGGGCTGAAGGAATTACGCAATTCCTAGGGTTTACTGGTGGTTCATGCATGGAGGACTCAGTTAGAAATGAAGTGGAAAAGTTATGACAGAGTTGGAAGAGTAGTTCATCGAGTTGTTATTCAGTTTAACTCAATTAATGGAGTTAAACTCAGTTGAGCTAGTTGTATCTAGTCTAACTGAATGATACACTAGTGAGAGTGGAGTGAATTAATTAGTTAATTAATTCACAAATAATAACTCATTAATCAATTGAACAAATACGATAGTTAACTACAGTGCATGTCAGTTCCAGTGGAGAGATAGGTGAAAGGGCAAGATGGACTATCTGTTGTGACTATAGTGATGCATTGATTGCACCACACACACATTGGAGTTTCCAATGAGGATTGCGTAGTCAAGGTGAGGGTAATTTGAATTCATTCAAAGCTATTCTTCAGCTGGGATTGCGCAGTGGAGGCGGGCTAGCAAGTGGCAAGAAATCGGTGCATGGATTTGCAGATTTCTTCTGATTAGTGTGTGACGATTGATTGTACTGAGAGCTTGATGTACTAAGATTTGTATGATATTGTTACATGATCTCCATGATATATAATATATGATATTTGGGGTTTTCAGCTTCAGGCTTTCCCGTTAAATAATTGTGTTATGTGTGATTTTTTTTATTGCTTCATGTGTTTGCAATTGATTTTAATTTCTACAAAAGATTAACAGTGGAAGGATTATGTATTTAGAAAGAAGATAAATATTGTTAGATTAGAAGAATATGGATATATACATGCATCTTGTATATAATTTCTACATGGTATCAGAGCAATTTTAATTCTTGAATATTGCAATTATGAATAATTGATGAGTTTGTGTTGGTGGACAATTCGAATTTGCTGCAAAAAAAATTTGGTGCGATAGTTGAGTATACATTGAAATGTCTTTCAATGGGTTGTGATTGGAGTATGCCCTTGATGGGAGCTCGAATTACATAGCCTGGAAGGATAGGATGGAGGAGGTGCTGTAGGATAATGGACTGAAGGAGTTCATCGATAGCGATGTTCCTAAGTCGGGATCTAGCGATGCTGCGTTACTTGACGCATGGCAAAAGAAGATAGCAAAGACAAGAAGAATTATGTTGGAAGGTGTGAAGGACCATATTTTGTCCAACCTTCACAGGAAAGCCACTCCATTTTTAATGTGGAAGGCTTTGACAGATTTGTTCCAAAGCAGCAACGAATAGAGGAAGTTGGCGCTGAAATATAAGCTCAGAAAAATAAAAATGGAGAAGGGCAACAGTATTCCAAAATATCTCACAAAGTTTTTCCACTGTAGGGATGAACTAGGAAGTGTGGGGATTAATTTTGATGATGAATACTTGGTGAGCTTGGCTCGCCTTGGGCTTCTGAAGAGTTGGCATAGCTACGAAGAATTTGTCAATGGACGGGAGAAACTACCGGAATGGGAGCGAGTTTGGTCGGATCTTGTGCAGGAGGAGATAAGGAGAGGTACTAGGGATGGCTCTTCATCAAAGAATGAAGATGAAGAGAATTTCACTTTGGCTGCCAAAGCAAGGAAGGAGAAGGGGAAGAAATTTCCTTCAAAATCCGATGCTAAAGGCAAGAAGCGGGATTTGTCCAAGGTGAAGTGTTTTCATTGTCACAAACATGGGCATTTTTCCACTAACTGCCCACAGAAGAAGAAGAATAAGAAGATTGTTGGAGCTGCAACTGGAGAGGCCTTAGCCTCGCAATTTGAACTTGATTTATCTTTGATCGCATTCTTGGTTTCAAGCTATATGGGATCGGTGTGGTATCTTGATAGTGGTGCGTCTTTCCATATGACGGGAAACAAGGAGTTGTTTAGTGACTTGGAGGAGAAGGACCTTCAAATGCATATAGAGATGGGCAACGATGGTCGATATAGTGCGACTGGAATTGGGACCATTACCTTTGAGAGGTAGTCTGGTAATCCATTCTTTTTGAAAGATGTTATGCATGTTCCTGGTTTGAAGGAGAACTTGGTCTCGGTCGCAATGGTTGAAGACAAAGGTTATGACATTGTTTTTAGCGATGGAAAATATTTCCTGCAACATAAAACAACGGGTCAAACCAAGAGGATATGGATTCGAGTTAAGAATATCTAAAAGCTAGAGGTAGATGGTTGCACTACAATGGTGGGAAAATCAAAAGAAGTGGTGAGCCGAGATGAGGTCGAATTATGGCACAGAAGATTGGGTCATCTTCACAATGGCGCTTTGAAGATTTTGCAACAGATTTATACTGGACTTTCCAAGGGTACTCTTGCATAGTCAGATCAGTGCAAGGGATGTAATATGGGTAAGTTTGTGAAGACCACCTTTCATGAGAAGGAGAATCGTGCTTCGGTGATCCTTGAGAGAATTCACACAGACGTGTGTGGACCTTTCTCGGTTGCTTCAACAACAAAACACACGTATTATGTTATATTTGTTGATGACTATTCTCATAGATGTTGGATCTTCTTCATGCAAAAGAAGATTGAAACATTCTCAAATTTATGTGAGTTTAAAGCATTGGTGGAGAAGGAGTCGGGGAAGCAAGTGAAAGCTCTACGGAGCGATAATGGTGGTGAATACATCTCGAGAAAATTCAAAGACTTCTGTAGCAAAGAAGGAATTCGAAGAGAACTCATAGTGCCTCATAACCCACAGTAGAATGGGGTCGTGGAGAGGAAGAACAGAATGATTGTGGGTGTTTCACGAGCGATGCTGCATGACCAAGGCCTACCGATGCACTTGTGGGCGGAAGCATGCAACACTGCGGTTTATGTGCAAAATCGTTGTCCTCGTAGAGTACTTGGCATGAGTACACCTGAAGAAGCTTTTATTGGTAAGAAGCCTGATATTTCTCATTTGAATATTTTTGGCTCATCTGTTTACATTCATGTGGCAAAGGACGCCAGGAAGAAGCTAGAGTCGACTACAGAAGTTGGGATATTTGTGGGGTACACAAAAACACCCCATGATTATCATGTGTATTTTCCAGACACTCGGATGACTGTGGTGCAATGGGATATAAAATTCAATGAGGTGAAATTCATGAAGTTGTTGCTTGAGAGGGAGCTACACTTGCATGCAAAGGAGGAACTTCTTGTTCCAAAAGATGAGCCTCTAGATGTGCATCAGCCACAGGAGGAGATTCATGGAGTGGAGTCCACTCATGCAGAACCAAACATCATACAAGGTAGAAAGCGTACCATATAAGCTGAGAGACTAAAGCTTGATGCGGCACAGAATGTAGGAGTCCCTACATCACAACGTAGACAGAGACAGTCACCTGACCAATTTACTGGATACATGGATCTTATGAGCAAGTTTATCGTGACAGAGCCATATTCTTTTGAAGAAGCAGTGCAGGAGCCCACATGGGTAGATGCCATGGTGGAGGAGTATGACTCCATTGTCAGAAACAGTGCTTGGGAGATTGTTCCAAGGCCGGTGGGAAAATCAGTTGTAGGATCAAGATGGATCTACAAGGTAAATCAAGCTGCTGATAGGAGCATCGAGAAGTATAAGGCAAGAGTTTTTTCCCGGGGCTTCTCACAGATTGAGGGGATTGATTATGAAGAAAACTTTGCACCTGTCGCACAGCCTTCCATAAGGACCATCCTTTCTCTCTCAGCGCAGATGGGTTGGCACATTCATCAGATGGATGTGAAGACCGTGTTCCTTAATGGTATCATTGAGGAAGAGGTGTACATTGAGTAGCCTGAAGGATTTGAGATCTACAGCAGCGAGTCATATGTGTGCAGGATCAAAAGAGCATTGTGTGGGTTGAAGCAAGCACCTCGTGCTTGGTACACACGGATCGACAATTATTTCACTAGACTTGGCTTCACCAAGAGTGAGGCGGATGCAAACCTGTACCAAATTGTGGTGGAGGGAAAGCTTTTAATCATTGTTCTTTATGTTGATGATTTAATACTAATGGGTGATCAGCAGTTGATACACTCATGCAAGGCAGATCTTGCAAAGGAGTTTGAGATGAAGGATTTGGGCATCCTTCATTATTTCCTTGGATTGGAAATATGGTAGCAGAAAGGTGAACTGTTTGTGTCTCAAGGCAAGTATGCCAAGGAGATACTGGAGAAGTATCACATGCAAAGCTGCAAGCCTATAGACACTCCTCTTCCAGGAAATTGGAGGAAAAAGGAATCTACATCGGCAAAGGTATTGGATGTCATTTTTTATCAACAGTTGGTGCGTTCGCTCATGTATTTAGTTATTACGAGACCGGACACATGCTATGTAGTGAACCAGCTTTCACAAGCGATGGTTAAGCCTACCAAGCTCTTTTGAAAGGCATACAAGCATGTCTTGAGATATCTCAAGGGCACATCTGAGTATGGCTTATGGTACAGACAGACGGATGAGGTGAAGTTGAATGGCTTCACGGATGCAGATTGGGCAGGCAGCCCAACAGACAGAAAGAGCACATTAGGAGGGATTTTCAATGTCAGATCTACGGCAGTTTCTTGGTACAACAGAAAACAAAGATCCGTGGCACTTAGTTCAGCGGAAGCAGAATACAGGGCAGCAAGTCAAGCTGCATGTGAGGCTATCTGCATGAGGAAGATCATGGTCGGTTTGTTCGGTTCACATTTAGATCCTACAGTGATACATTGTGATAATCATAGTTGCATTAAACTCTCGATTAATCCTGTGTTTCATGATAGATATAAACATATTGATATCTGGTATCATCATATCAGAGATTGTGTGCAGCGAAAGATCATGTTGCTTCAGTACATTCCAACGGAATATCAGGATGCAGATATTCTGACGAAGGCGCTCACCAGGAGAAAATTCGAATACCAAAGAGGCAGGATCGGGGTGAAGGATAATCACTATCTTGTTGAGAGGGAGTGTTGAGATTCAACAAGATGATGAGCTTAGTGAAAATGAGTCACCTTCACTAAGTGGGCCCACAGGCTTTTTTTGGCGCAAGTCTATTTTTAGACTGTCTATTTTTAGACATGGTGATCATATTTCAGAAGTTGCAGGATGTTATTTGTGGATGGTTGGTCAAGTTGGAAAAATAGATGAAATTATATTTTTATAATATTGGGTGAAGTCTATTTATAGATCGTCGATCTAAAAATAGAAGTGTCGATTATTATTAGCTCTTAATAATAATCCCAATAAACATCAACTTATTCTCTTGGAGCACTTAATTTCAGTGCACAGATTTGGAAAATCAGTGGGCTGGAGGAATTACGCAATTCCTAAGGTTTACTGGTGGTTCATGCATGGAGGACTTAGTTAGAACCTACGTGGAAAAGTTATGAAAAAGTTGGAAGAGTAGTTCATGGAGTTGTTATTTAGTTTAACTTAGTTAATGGAGTTAAACTCAGTTGAGCTAGTTGTATCTAGTCTAATTGAACGATACACTAGTGAGAATGGAGTGAATTAATTAGTTAATTAATTCACAAATAATAACTCATTAATCAACTGAACAAATACAGAAGTTAACTACAGTGCATGTCAGTTCCAGTGGAGACCCAGTGGAGAGAGAGGTGAAAGGGCAAGATGGACTATCTGTTGTGACTATAGTGATGCATTGATTGCACCACACACACATTATAGTTTCCAACGAGGATTGTGCATTCAAGGCAAGGGTAGTTCGAATTCATTCAGAGCTATTCTTCATCAGGGATTGCGCAGTGGAGGCAGGCTAGCAGGTGGCAAGAAATTGGTGCATGGATTTGCAGATTTATTCTGATTAGTGTGTGACGATTGATTGTACTGAGAACTTGATTTACTAAGCTTTGTATGAGATTGTTACATGATCTCCATGATACATAATATATGATAGTTTGGGTTTTTAGCTTCAGGCTTTCCCGTTAAACAACTGTGTTATGTGCAATTGTTTTTATTGCTTCATGTGTTTGCAATTGATTTTAATTTCCGCAAAAGATTAACAGTGGAAGGATTATGTATTTAGCAAGAAGATAAATATTGTTAAATTAGGAGAATCTGGATGTATACATGCATCTTTTATATAATTTCTACAGTTTTCGGGCTCTCCCTCCCCTCTACGTGGTGTCTTTCTATTCGATCACACCATTCAAAATAATACAGCCAACCACCTCTGGAGCCTGCGAAAACCACTGAGCGGTTTCCCCCCCGCGCCCAAATCACCCGCCCATTTAACACGACTGCCCATTAATGCATTCATTGTTTGCTTAAAAAATGTATATAACCTCCCATTTGCACTCTTTTATCCTTTCTGTTACATTTTACATCGAAGAATCACTTTCGACCAGCTTTTACGCAACCAGATCACGTTTCCAACTATATTTCAAGCTTTTTCACCTGAATTCAAGACCTCTACTCCTACAAGAGCATTTCATAACCAAATTGAAGTTTATAAAGACCAGCAGGAGCTTCAAAAATCTTTCTTCCACCTCAAAAACTCTCCTGCACAGAAAATCTTCATTTTTCCAGGTATTCTTCAAATGAACAGACCTATTCCTCAATATAAAGAAGTAATATTGCTAATTGAATCATTTAGAACCTTTTGTCGAACCTAAAGAAAGCCCTTTTCCTTCCTAAAATATCTTTTCTATAAACCCTGGACCTATTTGCACAGATTCTGAAGCCTTGGACTATTAAAAATTACAGATTGAGTAAACTAAAGAATTTTAAAGCCTCTGTATACATGAAAAATACTTTTGTACCTTTCAATCCATTTTCTACAAACTTTGGGTGTTTTTTTTACCAAATTCTAAGGTCTTGAGACTACTTTTTGTCATAAAAATTGCACTATAGGCCCTAGATATCTTTTGCAGAAACTCTAAGGTCTTGAGATTGTCTTTTATTACAAAGATTACAGTTTAAGTTAATTGATCATGTTTATACCTTTGCAAATAAAATATAAGCCTTTGTTCTATCCAAATCCTTCTACAAACTTTTATAACTTTCAAAGGTGCTCCTATAGGCCTAAAATCAGTGTTTCTAAAGTCAAAAGAGTAAAATTTGATAAATCAAGCAAAGAAATGGCTTCTAAAAATATCGTACCTATCAGTTCTCTACAACCCCCTGTTGTAGATATAGAGCACATTCCATTAGCTAACACATACTTCAAAATTACAGATACAATTAGAGAATTCAACCTTCTTGAGCTCCATTGCTGGAGCCAAGAAAAATTCATAGATCAGGTTCATGAAGTTTTCACCTAGGAGTCTAATTTACCAAAATATGTTGTCCCTCAGACTTTTTAGTGCCCAGAAGTAATTAGACTTTGTTAATCCTACTACTTCCCTGATCATAGAGAAATAATAAACCCTAAAAAAAAAAATCATATTTACCATTTCTGTTGAATCAATTAATCAGATGCTACAAATACATCCCAGACCTGATGAAATCCCTTTATCCGTTGAGGCCCTCACTCAGCTATACCTGAAATTGGACTTCCCAAAGAGGTTCCAGATATTTCAAACTTCATGCCTTCTTCTGTAGAAATTCCCAAGATAAATCCTCCATACCCTTCTGTAAAATTCTCTGAAAGGACAAAACATATCATATCCATGTTGTCTTTTATTCTTGGTTATTTCACAGATGAACATGTTGATGTTGCATTGTTGGGTTTTTTATCTACTTTCACACCTAGTCAGCCTCTTGCTACCATTTTTAATTTTTCGCAATATCTTGTTGACAATATCCATGAGGAGTTGGTCAAAATGCCTTTTGAAGGTGTTTTCAAGTATTCATCATTCCTATTCCACATGTTCTTATACTTTCAATCTGATAAAATTAATATAAACCTTCAGAAGCTTGATGTGGAAGAAAATCATCAATCAGTCATCTTTTGGACTTCCTTGATAAGGAAAGACTCCAATGAGTTCACTTATATAGATTTTATTGTTTCCTTCATTCATCCTATGATAAATTTTTTGAACAGCAGCATGCAGCCAAGAATTAGTGAAGAGATTAAGAAGGTCCTCCAGCTGTCAGAACATAATATGACACATGATTGGTACTTGTACCAAAATCACACTGAAATTAGAGTATATGGTTCAAGTCTTGTTCCATATAAACTGCCTAAATACCTCCCTATTAGGTTATTTTCCCTTGAATACATAAGGCGGATTATTAATTTAGATGCAGTTAATTTCTTAGCAGCAAAGAAGAAGACATTGTTCAAATTGAAAAATCAGGTTGGCCCTTTTATCTGTAACAATAGAGATGCAGGTCCTGAGGAAAAAAAATGTTTACAGGAGTTTAAATTCAGAAAAAGTTTCTTGTGGTATTATGATCCCCTTGGAGTGATAAGTAAAATGAGAGTTAAGTTCAAAATCACTCGATATGTACATGAAAAGAAACCAGAGATAGATAAATTCTCCAATCAATCTGAATGGTTGGAGAATACCTTGGTAGAGACAGAGAAGCAAAGTGATGCTAGTCAAACTTTGCAAAATCCAACCCAAGAAGACAGGAATGCAAAAAGAAATAGAGAGGAAGGATCCTATACTACAGAGACTACAACAAAGAACAAATTCAAATTGAGATATAGTAAAAATCTAAAGTTAAATCCTGCTAATAAAGAAGTGGAAACAATAGAGGTAATTGATACAGAAATTGCAGCAAAAGAGAATACACCTCCTACAATAATTGAAGAAGAATAATATCCTACTACTTCAAATACTCAGCTCATTCAAAAGGAACACAGTATTGAATTTTCTTCATCTAAAAAAAAAATCAGACAAGGATATGGATATCAAAGAAAGATACAAAGAAATCAAAGCCAGAAATGAAGAAATTAAAACTGAAATATATTCTCAATATCTGAAACAAACTACTGGCATCCAAAATATGCTACTTTCAGCCTTTGACTATAAGAATAAAAATATGCAGATGAAATTTCTTCAACCTACAGTTCAAACTCCAAAGTCATCCTCTGATTATAAAAAGACAGATTTTGAAGTCTTGGCCCAGGATATACATCCTCTGGACCAAATTGAGTTTCATAAGTAGGCAGGGGAGATGATTTATTCTACAATGACCACCAAGGCCATGAGTGTACAAAAGCTGCAAAACACTCTTGCAAATATCAGATATCAACTCAAATTGGAAAAATCTTCTTCAGAGGAAAAATACACTAGAATTAAATCTTTGGAAGAGCTAGTAATTAAAGTAGGATATGATCCTAAAAATGTAAAAGTTGCGGAGGAATTGATCAAGAAGAAAAATGCAGACATTTTTGCATTAAAGAAGCAACTAAATTTGCCCCCTACAGAACATCCTCAAGCCAAGGAAGTCTTACAGGATACAAATCAGAAAGATGAGATAATTTTACAGTTGACTGCTCAGATAAAGGAAATGGAGAATGAAATGGACAAGTTGGTCCAAGAGAAAAAGGATAAAGAAGAAGAAATTCCAGTCACAGTGAATCATGTAGTTACTACTATTGTACCTTCCACACTAGTTGAATCATTGTAACCTACAGTGCCCATGGCTGCAACATTACCTGTCACTTCATCAACCACTTTAGCCACAGAATCTTCAACAACAGCAGCACAGCATTCAGATGAAGCAAGAAAGTTGGTAAAAGCTATGTAGGACATGTCTATTCAGACTAATGAGATAAACAGACTTAAAGAACAACTTAAAAGTCTTGAATATGAAAAGAAACTTGCCAAGATAATTCATAATAATGAAGAATAAAGAGAAAACAAATTAAATGATCAGTTGAAGAAGTTAGAAAAAGATCTAACATTGAAAGAACCCATGACTCAAATCGGACAACAGTTATGGGCCAATATCATTGAAGAAGTCAATTATATTTGGCCATAAATATAGGTTATATATGAGGAGAAAGATTTAGTTAAATCAGCAAAAGAAGCAATCCAGAAGATCAAAGAAGATCTTGGTAAGAAACCTGAAGAATCCCTTAAAATCATCAAGTTTCTAAATTCTAAAAACAAGCAAGATTTGGAAGAAATTGGTATTAATGATAGAATAGAGACCATCGTAGAAGTTAGGAAGGTAACTTCTAAAAAGAATTTGACGATATAGTTAGAGGAGAAATGCCAAAACATGGAGGTTCCATTACTAGGTTTATGATGAAATTTGATGTGATAAGGCAGAAAGGCCTTCCAAATCGATCAGTTATTCATGACAAACTGATGAAGCAGGATGACTATGACAAGAAAATGAGATAAATTATCAAAGATCAGGTTAATCTGCCTACCTCACATGGTATTCCAACAGCGAAGGTAATCTATAATAATTTATAGAATTTGTTTTACCTACAGCATGAGGTGAAACACATATTTATCAACAAGCCCACATTCTCAAAGTATACTGAAGCTGGTGAGATTTTTAGAAGGATGATGAAGATAAAACTGCCAGAGATTGAACTTTGGGAAAATTTGACTAATTTACTGTGAAATCAAATTGCAATAAGTGCCAAACAATAAAACAGAGCTTGTTGTTTTTACATTTACAGTTACAGAGTATCAGTGAAAGAGTATCAGGATTAAAAGTCAAAGTTTTAATTCAAAATTACAATGCAAAGATAAAGCTTCCAGCATGAAAGACACCTCATTGTCCAGTTGTAGCCTTCGTTGAACAGCAAAGACAGAAATCAGTAACAAAATCAAGACAGCAAATAAGTATTTTCAATAAAAATGTGACAGCTAGCATTAGTTAGAAAGTTGTTGCTATCTTCTTGCATGAAGATATTTTTTTTCCATGAATAATTCCTAAGTTTGTTTAAGGATATTTTGTAAAGATTTTTTGTATAAATACTTCTCATTTAGAAGTATTGAGTGTGGATGAATTGTTGAAAAATTCTATAGTTGTACTATTCTAAGCCTAAAGGTGATTGTACCAATTTCAAGTCAGCAGATTGGATTAAAGCAATAGAGCATCATATTATAGGATTCATGTGTTGGGCCATTATAGTGAAGTATTTTCACTTATTTCCTTGTCAATTTCTTATTTTTTTCATCAATACTTGAATGTGTTCTAAATCTAAATGATAAATCAGGAATTGTTATTTCAGAATATGTTAAAAGCACTCTGTCTTGAACTATTTATCATTTACATGTTTTCTACTGATATCTAGACTAAGGAACCCTTAATTTCTCCCTAGTTTCGATTGACCCCTACCTTTTCACTCATTATCCGGATTTGAGAACCCTTAATTTTTCTCTTACCCCGATTGAAACCATTTTCACCATCAGCCTTGAAGATCTGAAGTAACTCAGCTATCTTGCCTTATAAAAATTTCCCTTTAGAACTTGAACTTGATCTGACTGCTTAACACATTGACTCCATTAGCCCAATGGAATACAGACCTACATCTATCCATCTAAGTGATTTCACCACCAAATCAAATTAAAATCCAAAACCAATTTACCCTACATAACTAGCATAAAATCAATTAAATCCAACAAAGATAAATCATATAGAGAGAGCCCTCTCTGAGCATTAGGAAGGCTATATCCTAAGGCTTAAAAGTAGGTTTGTGGTTACCTATAGTATTCTTTAAACTAAAAATCAAAAATCTTAAAACTCTTGAGAATTATTGCAGAGATAACAGATAATATTGTGTCTTTGCTACTATCATATCATCATTTGAAGGGACAAATTTCTGATCATCTGATTGATCAACTTCAAGTTCTTGAGTGTACTCTTCATCTTCGATTAAGAAGATAGGTTGCCCATCATTATCGAAAAGATGATTCTCTTCAACAATATCAGCGTCTTCCTCATCTTCCTGAGCATAGTTTTGATGAAGTGGTTTTCTAATTTGTTGTTGATCTTGATGATCCTAACCTCTCTGCTCTCTTTTCTTGATTCTGAGCTGAGGTTGTTGTTGTTGTCCTCAGAAATTGGGATTCAAAATCTGATTTTATGCCCACCTATCTGATATTTTCATCCTATCCATCACTTTTTACATAGTTCTGATCAAAGATTCCAACTTACCATCTGAAGAAGTAGATGGCTCCTCCATAATTGTTTCCCTTCTTTCTGTCTTCATTTTTTACTTCTTGATATCAAATTTTCCTCCAAACTCACTTCGTTTCTCTGCATCTCCTCAAGAGTCGTATGAATTATTTCCCTCAGCTGATAATTCATGTCGGGATCGAAGGCATCCGGATAGTGTAGCAAAGCCAAGCCAAGAGGAGGCTTGATGTCATTTGGAATTGAATTATAGGTCTTATTGAAACGGGTAGTGAAATATTGGACAGAATCATTGGGATGTCTTCCCAATGCATCATATTCAGCAAGAATCTGAAGTGGATTCTTATTTTCTTCCCATTTGGCTAAAAACAAATCAGTCAATTGCTATGGATTTGCAACTGAATTTCAAGTTAAATTACAAAACCATGTCTTCATATCCCCTAAAAAAGTTTGGGTAATTACCCTCATCTTTGCATCGTCATTGAAGATCTCTTTAAGATCAATGAAATTAGTGACCTTCACCATATGTTTCAAGGCTGTAACCTTTGTACTTCCATCAAACAGAGGGAGCCTTTGACCATACCCTTGATGTAGAGCAGTGAGTTTAGCAGGTAGGATTAAAGGCCAAATCTATCCATGAATGTTGTTGAAGGTGGCGCAGGGGTAACAATAAGAGGTGCTTTTGGAGGGAGTGATCAAGAAGGTGTGGAAGATCTTGCAGTAGCTTAATAAGATGATGAAGGTAAATATGAGGAAAACAAGATTTCTTGTTAATACTGGATAAAGGCTTTCTCGGTGGTGTATAGAAAGGTATTGGCTAATTTTTTACGCTTGTGGAATTGTGACCAAACCTTTCTATCAATTTCTGATGTGGACCCTAAAGATGGTGGACATAATTCTAGTTTTACAGGATAATATACTCTCTCTAAAAGTGAGGTTTTAGATTTAGTTTGGAACAATGAAAGCTCAAACTTGATGTCGAAAGATAAATCTTGTAGAGTAGTCAAATCAATAGGAAGTGAAATAGACCTTAACAGCGATGTTGAACTTGAATCAAATTGTTGGGGTTGTGATCCTTGATTCTTCATAATCCTCTTAGGATCTTCAATCGGAAATGGTGGATTAGGATCAGGGTTTCATCTTGTGAACTTCTTCTTACGAGCCAGTTCTGAAAATTGTACTTTTCCTCTGCAAATTTCGAATCAACCTTCTTGAAAACTAAGTCCTGTCACCCACAGGCTTAGATCTCAATGAATTTTTTCATAAAATCCCAAGGAATATGTAGTCTTTCATTACCCGGCATCGTCGCCATAAATTTTATCCTCCACAATGTCCCAAGGCTGAGAATGGAAATCGACAGAGGTAACCACAAACCAACCTTTTAGTTTGGCAGCTAGCCCTACCAAACCAGAGGGCTTTCTCTATGATCACAACCAATGTTTGATTGGATGAAGAATGGATTTTAGGCTACGTATGTTCAGCTCTAGGGTTTTGAAAATTTAGGGTTTTTGTTGGATCAGGAGGAGAGGCAAAGGCAACTATGTCAAATCTGAAAGATTATAGTTACAGGGATACAAAGGGGCATGGAAGATATGTTCAATGATAATTAAATTATTTTCAATTGTAGTGTAGGGTGAAAGAGAAGAGGATCAAAATTATCATGACTAACATGAATTCATTTATCAGAAGATGAGCTACATAAACATGAAATTCCTACCAAAACAAAGCATAAGAATAAAGAATTTTGTTTAACATCTTATAGGAAAGTCACTGAAAAGCATAGATATGGAAATAAGATGAATCAAGCATTCATAAAAGTGAATTACAATAGAAAAAATATTCCATAAAATCATACCACATGAATCCTTATATATTAGCTGCAACTGAACTTGTATTTCTGAAAATGTCAATTGTACACAAGAGTCCAAGTCTTCTACTCGCTGATGTCCAACCTTGATTCTGAATTAAAACTAGATGAAAATAGCCAAAAACCATATTCCCCTCTATCACGGGTCTAATCCCTCAATATAGGGTCAGTTTACATAAATTTCTCCAACAAAACCTAAGACTAGGGAGGTTAAAACAAACACCTCCATTTAGCCTTTGACTTGACCTAACCATCACAAATGAAACTCAAAATTACATCAAGATGACATTAACACACATATTTACATTCATATACCTCGTATCAACTCAAAACAAGGTGAATTACATCATGAAAAACCAAATCTGACAGAGAAAACTCGAAACTTTGACTAACAGGGAAAAGCGCAGCGCCACCAGGGAAAAGCGCAACGCCATCTTGAAGAGGACCTTTGACTGCCTTCCTAAGCTCCAAATCCAAATCTGAAGGTACCATTGGAAATATTACAATTTCTAGTTGTCATTAAAGACCTCAAGCAAGAAAAATGGCCTCTCCAAGGCTGAGAAAAATGCAATCTCCCAAGGTCACTCCAAAAGCACAGCGCTTGGGTCAAAAAGGTGGCAGAAAGTGACGTTTTGGCATGTTTTTTGAAGTTTTCTCCCAACATGTTTGCTGAAATGGAACCAAAAGTGGATAGATGTGATGTGCAATTCTAAATCTATCCAATAATGTAGAGTTTTCCTCATTTGGACCTCTGAGGGAAAATCGCAGTGCCAAGGCATTGCACTGTTGGCTAAACTGGTTTTCTGTGTTAAGCCAAAAACACCAAAACCTCAAAATTTTGCAAAATTTCTTCAAAATTTCCCCAAAATTGTCCCATTAAGTGAGGAGATGATATTTCAAGCAATTAGGGAGGCCTCAGCCACCAAATCAGGTTTGTCCTTCTCCTTTTGCCTCATTAGGGTTTGCTTCAATTTCTTCTTCAATTGCATGATTCTGATTTGGGAAATATTATTCCTTGTGAAATAGTGCATGGCCATGTGCCTTTGCATGTTTTTGTTCCTATTAGCCATCTTAAGAAGCTTCTCTAAGTGGAAAATGACCTTGTCAAGCCAAAACTCCTCATTCTGCTCAATTTCTGTTACAATTAGGTCATCAAAGTCTTCTTGACCTCATGGTGGAGATGGTTCTCTTTCCTGCTCTAGTGCCCTATTGAGACCTCCTGTTCTTGGTCTCCTTTCTTTGACCTTCTCTTCTTGATCCTCTAACTCATCAACATCAATAACTTCCTTACCTTTAGCATCATCCTTCTCCAAATTTGATTTTGGCTTGCTAAGCAACAGTGGATTAACTTGGTGTTGTTTGTTTTCTTGTTGAAGGAAAGTGATCATGAAGTCTGCCTTGGACAACTTATCCTTTAGCTCTCTAATTCCAGCCTCTTTCTCATGGATGATCTGCTCATATCATTTGACCTCCTCATGTACTTCTAAATCTTCCATATGAGTATCAAATTGTACTTGTGCTTCTTCGTGCAATGGTGCCTCATGTGCTGGTGTATCTTCAATTGTTGTAGTAGGTTGAGCCCTTTCCATACTAACAAGAGAAAATATCAGCCTCTTCCCTCTAGTGCAGGTCTTTTTCACCTCAAATCTAGGTATCCTTGTGATATATTTACTTGTGGAAGCCACCTCTTGTTGTCTTGGTGAAGTCGATGGTGTGGGGTTACTGCTTGAATAAGTTGGAGTAGGAAAGAGTGAAGTTGAATGCATGAAACCATCCCTAGACAAGTTTACCTGTGCAAGTTGATGACAAACAAGGATCTTCACCAAGCCATGATGGAACAAGCTAGCATGATGATCCTCTCCTTTGCTATGTACCTTTTCTACCATTTTAACCATGCTATTGTAAAGATAGTGGGGTAGGTTAAGTGCCTTTACACCAGTGAAATGCATCAATAGTCTTACATGGTATTGATATAACTTGGAGAACATACCCTTACTTGTGAAATATTTCAAGATAATTTTCATGAGAGGGGCATACATTTAAAGAAAGTGTCTGATAAGATGTTCTTTGGAGCAGCTTTGTATGGAGGTTTCAAAAATATCTTGTAGTTTTCAATGTCTAGGTCTCTTTTATTGAACCATAGTTCACCATTGTTTGGAATCTCGATAGTTATGAAAATAGCCTCTATTGAAAGAGTGAACAAAATCCTTACAACGGTCACCTTATCTATCCTTAGACCAATGGAAAAAGTGCTTGTAAGCTTGTCATTGAAACCAAGTTCTTCAACCCTTTGGCAAAAGGCAAGGCAACCTGCGTCTTGGAAATATTTCTTGAGAAACAGTGTAGTCATGACATCCTATGTTGTAGTGGGTTCATACCTACTAATTTTACCGCCCTTATGTCTCCTCTACTCTGTAATCTATAAATCCATAGTAAACCCTAGCTCACCAGGAGGGGAAATTAGGGTTTAGTGTAGCGAAAAACAAGGGATTTTGGATAGTTTTATAAATGGAGGGGAATGAAGGGGTTCTAGGGAGTCTAAATTCTTAGGAAAATTTAGGGAGGTAGGAATAGATGTTATGAAGTGTGGGGAAGTGGAATTTCAGGAAATGAATGAGGGGAAAGGGTGCGAAAGGGAAAAACACGGCCCTAGCCTAGGAAAGTGGTAGTGTAGGCTAGGGTTTGAAGGGAAATGATGAAATTGAGGGATAGGTATGAGGAAAAATGTTTGGGAAGGTATATGAAGGGTAGGGTAAGGTGAGTGATATTGAATGTGAGGGTTTTTCTCAGCAAATTGACCAAAGAGACTATGAAACCAAGAAAATTCAGCAAACACTCAATGAGGTAATTATGAGCTTTCAAAGCATGCAATGAAGTCAAAAGAGATAGTTGAGGGACCCACTTACTCGCTATGAGGAGCTGAAACCTGAATTTGATGAAGCAACCACTGAAAAAGGAAAATTTTCCTTCCTAAGGAAAATCACAGCAAGGTAGGGAAAAGCGCAGCGCAGCACAAGAATCCTCCTTTCCAAGGCAAAGAATTGATCGTCAAGGGGTATAAATCTCCTGTTTGATGAAATGATGTCTTGTGAGAGAGAAAATGAACAAAAATGTACTTTTTTGGTCTTCTTAAAGGCTGGAAATCAATTTCTTTCTTGGTGTTGATGTGGTCCCACCATATCCTTTCATCAATTGATTTTATGATTTGTGTACTACATCTTAGAAAATTTTTAGATATATTTACATATTTCTAAAGATCAAAAATACACTTTAAAAATATTTATTGATCACTTTCCCCTATTACTACTCCTTCAAATGATGATTTTGATGGTGAAATGACCTATTTTCGTGATTTTAACCCTATGACCTAATGATGACACTACATGAAAGAATGAGTTGAATGATGACCAAGACACTTTTGCAAAAAGTAATGACATGTCCATACTGATGTTTATTTGACCATAAGACTAAAAGTAGTAATGACCTAGTTATCCTAACCAATGATCAAATTTTCATTTGAAGACGTACTGAAACTATAAAAAATTTCCCTAGGAACCTATCAACCATATTAAAGAGAATAATTTTATCACTGGTGACTGATAGGACTGACAGACACTAACAAACACCATGTATGCGATGAGGGTAAAATCCAACTCAAATCGTGAAGCAAGTGCTTCACCTGCCGCTCCTCCTGAGGGTTTCTTCTCGATCTGCCTGGGGAACACTAGAACACCGAGACCATAGAACACCACCTTGATCATGTTGCTACCTCTGGAGAGGAAATCTGCAAAACTTGTTCCTCCTTCAAGTACAAACTCATATTCTTCTCTTCTATCGTGATTTCAGCTCTGATACCATGTATAAAATCCACGTAGATTCAAACATCTAATCGTAATATACTAAAATAATAGAAATGAATCTACTCTGCCAATTGCGGAAACCAATTTAAACGATCGTGAAATCATGAAGCATAAAAGAGAGAATTCAATCACACATTACACAATGATTTCTTGGGGAAAGCCACAGCTAAAAACCACTCTATCTGTATATTTCATTAGTCAGAAAATATGATAAGATTACAATGTTTTTCTCCAACCTGAGAAACCATTGCACTATCTCTATTTGTCTCACTGCTCCTAAACAATCCTAGGCCAATACTTAGCCAATTTTCTACCTGCCCATATCCCTATTTACTTGTGTTGTTTCCTTGGGAAATTAGCCCCTATTAATTAGGGAAATCCCCATCCAATATTGTGAAATCCATCTAGGGCCTTCCTCTGACTGCATGCACCACCTGTCCAATTTGGATGATTATACAATCGATAGTACACTTCCATTGAACTCCAATCTCAACTGGGTAACTCTCAGTGTTGACATACATGAGTTATTTATGGTTGAATCATCAGTTAATTGATTGATCATAGAGTGCATAACTCACTAATAGACGTCTCACTAGTTCCTCCATAAGTTTGAACTAGTTAAGCTGACTTTAACTCAAATAAATTGAATTAATTAATTAAAACTCAAAATAAACTCAACCATGACTCCTATTTTGTAGAATCCACTCTATATGACTCAAATTAGACCCTCAACTCGAATTAACTGAACCAACTAAGTCAAACTAACTTCTTTAACTCGTACAAGTTGTCATGATATGTGGAATTACAATTTTATTCTAATTTAATTCAACAGAAAATTAAATTAGAATCTTTCTTGGTGCCATTTTCAACATTTGCATGCATGGACCTTTCTCTTATGTTAGCCTCTCTCACAAAACAATAATAAATCCAAAAATAAATTAATTAATTAAATATTACAAGTTATGAATTTGTGCCTAACTCTTGGGTGTTCCTATAAGATAGGAGTTAGTTTAGGTAGCTCCTATATTGGTGTGTGTTTGGTTGAGAAATTATCTCAACAAGGTATACAAGATAGCACGCACTATCTTGAGACAGTCTCCTCGTCTATTTAATTGTAACACTACATTATTTTAATAATGAGAAAATATGTGAGGAAGCCGTGAGGCTGAAGCCTTTTCCGCCATTATTTGGTGTCTAGTTTTTTATGTGTGGTTTATATATTTGTCTGAGTTAATTTAATTTTTAATATGTGGTATCATAGCTATGGACCAAACGAATATTGTAGTGTGAACGGTTGTTGTCAACAAGAAGGCAAAGATTGATGGCCTTCAAAGGGCGCTGAAGCATAATAATGGCAGATTGCTTTACATGGTGACATAAAGCATCACAGTTGGAGGACGAGCAACATGGTTGTGAGGGTCATACATTCAAGAGCACGAAATTTGAAGTGTTGTATTTACAAAACCGTGATTGTAAAGGGATCTAAGGCCAGCATACAGTCCGATGGATAAACCATGAATGGTAACCTTTCCATTGTTGGGAATTGACAACGCCGCGTTTTGGTTGCGATCGGATTCTAACGTTGAATAATTCGTGTTTGGGTGTACAGCCGCGAAGCAGCATAGGAGCCACAATCTTTGGCCGGGATCTTACCTGAGCAGCAATCAGTAGCACCACCACCTTACCGTGCCTGGTGACAAAATATAGCTTGTTACCCTTACTTTCACATAGTTATCGAAGCCGACTATTCTTGGAAAACGAGTGCTCATTCCAAAGCCCAGATTTTTCAGCTTGTTTGTTTGTTTCGTTCCACCAGTGTTAATTCATCCTTACGGTTATATTGTAGCAGAGAACACAATATTTTGAATCGCAATCTTCTATCCTTGACGCTACTGCCATTGAATCCCCTCAGCTAAGGTTATTCATTAGATGATATTAGCAGACTCTGTTTTGGGTACTTCCTATAGATTGAAGTGCCACTTTTCATAGTTGTTGGCAAGGTTTTATCAGCTCTCAATGGAAAGTTGATTGGAATGTCCTTCCAAGTACCCACACTAGATGTTTCAGTTGTTGATTTGACTGTTAGGCTTGAGAATTCTGCTACTTATGATGAGATTAAGGCGGCCTTCAAGACGGACTCTGAAGGAAATTTGAAAGGAATTATTGGTTACATAGAGGATGTTGTGGTATTTACAGATTTCATTGGGGACAGTCGATTAAGCATATTTGATGCTTCGGCTGGGATAGCCCTGAGTGACAAGTTTGTGAAATTAGTGTCATGGTATAACAACGAGTGGGGTTACAATTCACGAGTGGCAGATCTGAGTGTACATATGGTTGCTACGCAATAATTTATGATTATAGTTCTTCATAGTCCATGTCTTGGAATCTTCTTTAGATATATTTTAGGGAGTTTACTTTTTTGAAAGAAGCGGATGCATTTTTTTTTAATGAAAGGGAGTTAAATCTTAGTGGAAAGGTAGTTTACCTTTTTGGAAATAAGCGGAGGTAATTTTCTAATGAAATGGGTGATTAAGTTAATGGAGAGATAAAACTTTAGTAGATATTTCTTTGGAGTGATAAGTGAGTGGAGTGAAAAGTGAGGTTAATGGAATTGCAGTATTGAAAAATTGATATACTTTATTCTATAAAGTGATTTTATAAATTGTTTTTTTTTTAGTAATAAGTTTGATGTTTCAAAATTTTGTAATTTGGAGAGATAAGTTTGTTTAAAAAAAAAGGGTGGAGTGAGAGTTTTTGAAGTGAAGAAGTGAAATTCTATTTGTAATTTTGGAGCAATACGTGATTTTTTGGAGTGATAAGGATTCACCTTTTGTAAATTTGGAGTGATCAAAAGAAAGCCCGTTATTGTAGGAGGTTGAGTCATTTTTGAAGTCATTTTTCTTCCAAGAAGTTCTGGAACTTTGATTCCATGAAGATGTTGTGAAGTTGAACGATTATGTACTCCAAAGTTTAAAAAAACATATATTTTTTTGTGGTGATTGTGTCCTAAATCCGCTCGAAATTGAATAAGGGGATCTTAGGTACACGAAGAATATGTTGATGATGGTGCATACTTCATGTTGTTGCTTTTGATTTGTGTCTAGTTTTGACACATAAATGATTTCATTTAACACATACATCAAGTTCAATACAAACAAGCACAACATTTGTAACAAAGTAGCTACAAGGAAGGATAATTAAACTCAACACGTGCATTTGCGCCACTACAACAAATAATCAAAGTTGTCAACATCAACATTCTACATCAACAAGAAAATTCACTTAATACAATCAAGTTCATGTACCTACAAACTCCAGCATTTCAAAGCAAAGTCTACATCACTACAATCAAGTTAATGAATCTGTAAACTTCAACGTTTCAGAGCACAATCTACATCTTTGAACTTGTAATCAAACTCAATTGCATTGAATTGTAAGGGTGCATTCTCGGTTGAAACCGACACCCCAGTTTTGAATTAAGTCTAATTAAGTCAAATTGAATTCATTGTAGTGAGTCATTAAAATCATTGTGTTTTTGGGTGCATTTTCGATGGTGTTCGACACCCTTCCTTTAAGAAAAATCAAGTGAATGCACGAGTTTTTAACTCTAAAGCAAACAAGCAACAAGTTCACATCCCCTGCAAACGAGCGTGATTATTCATTCAAGCAATTTGCATCAAGTCAGTACAAATTCCAAACCATCAAGTGAGCCAGTAGAAACCATCAAAGCAACCAAACAAGTCAAGTGAGCGTTCAAGTAATCAAGTCAAGTCAAGTGAGCGTGAAGTAATCAAGCAAGTCAAGTGAGCGTTCAAGCAAAGCGATCGTCATCAAGCGCGCGTGAATACAAGAGTTCAAGCAAGAAAAATTCTACAATTCTAGCAAGTGTTCAAAGCAAGCGCAATCAGCAACAAATCAAGCGGGTGTGCCATTCAGGTCACATAGCAAGTGAGCCTGTCATTCAAGTAACAAAATCAAGTGAAACAGTTCAAAGCACGACATCTACAACAAGAGAGCCTGATTTCAAGAGAGCAAGTTTAGATGGCGCAACACATTCAGTTGTTAAACATTCTTCACAATTTGATCATCTCCAGTGATGAAGACATGGTGCAAATCAGCAAAGAAACTCTTGCTGATCTTTCACGGCATCTACAACAAACAAATGAAACCATTGAGTTTCTTCAACTAGAGTCGCAACTTCAAAGGAATGAGTTGCAAGAAAAGAGTGATACTTCCAAGTCTTTGAACCATCTAGATGATCAGACATTCATCCAAACAAATTCAAGTGTTGAAGTTGTTCCAGTTCAAATTTCTTCCAAGCCCATCATCAAGCCATGGGAAGAAATTCAAAATAACAAGAATCGACGAGGCTTAGGATATGCCACCGATGACACCAACTTTCATATCCCAGATTATTCCAAGACAATTAATTTCATCAGTGCGGGATTTCTTGCACAAATCACCTCAGCAAGTTCTAAGAAATTTGCAAACAAACAAAAATGCACGCAACCTAAAGTTGAATTCAAACCGCAATGTCCTCATTGTCAAAGAATCGGTCATATGGAAGATCAGTTTTTTTATCTCCATCCTTGTCGCCATTGTGGCAAGCCCAATCATTTCTCATAAAAATTTCGCAACCAACAACAATCATCCAGATTAAAAATCAACTATGAATGGATTGATCCTTGGGAATGGTCATCCACAGTCAAAAGATTGTCTCAATTCTACAACCGAATACAATCACACATAGTGCAGCCGACAATGAAAATAAAATGGTACTCTCATGTAGTTGAACGGGGGAGTACACAAGTGCAACACTCCTACACCTGAAGGGGGGGAGTTCAAGAATACTTTCTAGAAATGTGTCTCTCCTTTCAGCTGAAAAAAGGGGGAAAATGCCAATGAAATTAACAGTGGTTTTCAGCCTGAAAGTCTCGACAAAACCAGCAAAAGCAACAGTGAGTTGTTTTTGACATCATCAGCCAGTGGGCGTTGAACAAATTTTGTCAGTGGACAAAGGATGTTGATTTCACGCAAAGGACAGATGGATCCTTTTGCAGCTTGGCACGTGATGGAGTTGTCAAGTGAAATTCAGAGATGAATCAGACATACAGTTGATTCATGGTCTCTTCAGATTGCAGTTTTTCAACATCCAGCTTTGGCGGTTTTTCAGGAAATGTTTTTGGGGATCAACATGAGAACTTGGAAGATGGTTCCTCCTTATTTTGGATTTATTATTGAAGGGGGGAATGTTAGCCTCTCTCACAAAACAATAATAAATCCAAAAATAAATAAATTAATTAAATATTACAAGTTAGGAATTTGTGCCTAACTCTTGGGTTGTTCTTCTAAGATAGGAGTTAGTTTAGGTAGCTCCTATATTGGTGTGTTTTTGGTTGAGAAATTATCTCAACAAGGTGTCCAAGATAGCATGCACTATCTTGAGACACTGTCTCCTCATCTATTTAATTGTAACACTACATTCTTTTAATAATGAAAAAATATGTGAGAAAGTCGTGAGGCTAAAGCCTTTTCCGCCATTATTTGGTGTTTGGTTTTTTATGTGTGTTTTATATACTTGTCTGAGTTAATTTAATTTTTAATATCTTATTTTAGAAAAAGAGATGGAGATTGCAGTACAAAACAAGTAGTCAATGTAATTATTTTTTCATTGTTGATGAGAAGTATGGGATTGTTGCTTTAGATTTCTAGCATATTGATTTTGATTTGCAAATTTATTGTTTCTAATATACACTTAATGACTCATTGGATTGTTCTTAATATATTGATATGTAATGGTTTTCCTCCTCATCTATTTTCCTATACTTCCAATTTTTGAAACTTTAACTTTTTATTAATGGTTCTTTACATTCTCAGTAATAGTGGTAAGATAAATCTTTGACTGCATATTTGCTATCATGAACTAAAATATTTAAGATGGCTTTCTAGTGACACGAGCATAGCTTTTCTCAAGTTGGTGTGTGAATTGAGGGGATATGTTGGTGTTCAAGCCACCCTATGGAAAATACTAAAATATGTGTGTTGGTAGCTTGGTGGTAAAGTGCCTCGATCAGTATTTGGGAGGTCATGTGTTCAACCCCTAACTAGTCCATATGTGCTCCTCAACATGGTATCGTATTTGTATCATTGAAATTCTTTACCCAATGGATGGAGATGGTAGCTCCCCATGAGGAGTTGATAGAAAAGTATTTTAGTGGTGTGATGCCCAACAAACTCTAATTGTTGGAACAATCCATCCTTTAAAAAGGCAGAAGGCCTTATGACAGGTTGAATTTTTTTGTCTATAAAGGGAAAATTGAAGGTATGATAGATTATTGATTTTCACATAGCTATTTTTATTTGAGTTTTGGTTCCAGGAACTGTGGAAATGACAAACTTTGAAATATCAAGCATCAAATATTTTAATTGATTTGGAGCCTCCAAAGTCAACCCTTGGAAGTGCAGAGTGCAAATGCTTAGGGAGGGGATTAATCATTGGGGCAGAGTCCAAGGCAAAGTCATGGATCCTATCGATCCTTAACAATTATCTTCGCACATGAATAGAGTTATTAAGACAGAGGCTTCTTTTGGACACTTTGAAGGATCCCCTAATTCTTCACATCACAAGGAAATTACCAAAGGGAATGTACAATGCATTCACAACTTTGTATTAGTGTCAGTATTCCCATGGAGATGCTCTTGAAGAACAAGCTTGCTCAAACATGCATGATTAATTCAGACACCATGGGGAGATACCTTATGAATATCAGCAAGCTTAAAGATCAATGGTATGGTATTGTGTTATGAATCTTGATGATCAAAAATTAGTGTTTGTTCCACTAAATGGATTCTCTCAGGTTTGGGAAGCCTTCGTTCAATATTTGTGCCCAAGCAAACCTTCAAACTTATCAAAAAATTTGGAACATCTTTGTCCAAGAGAAAAAACAAGCTGAGAAACAACATCAACGTGTAGAGAAGAGCACCAAGACCTTACATTTATCAAGAAGGTGACGAAAGGTGGACAATAAAGGGAACCTATAAAGGGTCTGAAGGATGAAACACCTTCATTAGATCATGCTACCAAGTATCAAATTCATGTGATAAGTGTCACAAGAAATTACATTTTTATAATTAGTGCCCAAAGAAAAGGAAATTATATACATCTAGGAAAGCAATGCACGAGGAATACATATTCTTTCTCAAGAATGGGGAGTTGGCACGTGTTTGAAACCACTTTCCATATCATTTCATGTCTTTCTACCAATACAATGTTTGGTTTTGCTTGGTATGTGGACAACGGAGCATCACTACATATGGCATTAAACAAATTTCAAGATCAAGATGTAAGCATATAATTGGAGTTGGGTGATGATGCTACATATGGAATATCTAGAATCAACACCATCTCCTTCAAGGATGTTCATAGTTTGCATGATGTTTTTCATTACAAAAAAATTGAGGTCTAAAATGGGCCTCCTAAGGAATATTATAAAATAATAGTGGAAATAATAAAATAAGATTAGATAACATCAAATTTTAGAGGGAAAAAAAAAAAACAATTGTTTCAACTCGTCTTTTCAACTTATCTCCCTACTGTTTTACCCAAATTTCGAGCGGGAGCACTCGTTGGATGGAGAATTTAATTCCTCATATAATGAATACCCATGTCGTATACTTTAGATGAACCCTATTACATGAAAAATGGAAATACATGGAAAAAAAATGTGATTATGATCACATTTTTTCAACTATTTCTCATTTTTCATGTAGCAGGGTCCATCAAAAGTGTGCAACATGGGCACCCCTCCAACGAGTATTACATCCAATGAGTACTCTCGCTCGAAATTTGAGTAAAACCGTAGGGAGATAAGTTGAAAAACACATTTTTTTTATTTTTTAATCTTTTTACTTCTTTACTCCAAAAATGGTGAATCATCCCCCATGGTTGCCATTATCATCTTGAATCCTATTGGCTCTTATAAAGTTTATTTTGGTTGTACAATTTTATTTTGAGACCCATTTTATACCTCAAAAATTCTCTAATTTTTGTGCCGAGATTAACAAAAAATATTCTTCGTGTCCACACGATTACAAATATGTAGCATATAATTGAGTTTGATAACCAATGGTGCACCATAAAAGACTAAGGTGAAGAAATTCCTCACTTTTTGGCCAAAGTGCATAAACGAGAAATTTTTAGTATCCAAAAGGAGATATTTTTAGGTCTTCACTAATACTACAAAACATAAGGTATTATTGCATGATAGTGGTACATTAAGCAAAGTTATAGCACAAACACCTTTGTCACTTGCACTACGAAACTCTCCCTCTTAGAAAGACAGTGTGCATGGGTTCCCATATTTCAACATAAGGTAAATCAACGTGTCCAAATACTTTGCACACAATCAGCATTCCACCACTATTTTTCCATGCAAACCCAATGTTATAACCTAAAAAACACTCATGCAACTATACAGGTGACATCTAGAAGACATCGTTAAATTAGTGAAATAAAGGTTTCCTAAGGCTATTAATCAACAGACCAAAAGTAGTAGGTTAAACATTACAATTTAGGTTTTTATTAATACATACGAAGTGACCACTCGAAATTTGTGTGGATTCGTCTAATTATTCCTTTGACAGTCACGCGGATTTGTAGAAAGCGGCCTCTCATTAAGCAATGACAGAAGGATACATGAAGACCTGTCAAAACCAAAGTATAAAGTTTGTCTGGCCATGTTTTAGTTTTTGCATACCTGAGGGAGGGTACTTTGAGCCCCCAAAGGACTCCTCATGTTCCCCCAAGCATGAGGAGCACACAAAGGCATCTCCTCTCATTCAATTAACTAGCAGTTATGAGAGCCTTGTAATTCCTTATAAATAGAAGCCTTAGGGTAACCATATACACAAGAGAAGCATTGCAAGGTTATGTTGCTAAATATCTTTGAAATTCACCACAAATCTCAAATATTGATAGCATTTCCTTTGCAATTTGTGGGCAACCACCATTTGAGCTACTTACTACTACATGTGGAGAGAGATAGCAAAAAGAGGCAGGAGAACCTTCCATTGGAGGATAGCAGAGGGCTCCCCTAGACCAACATTCTCCTTTGTGTCTCTTTGCAAACCATTTTCTCCATCCATTTTAATAAAGTATTCAGTGTGCCCCATTTTTCATCTTGTTTCTTGTTCTTGTGTATTGCTCGTTTACTTGTTCATTAATGATTTAATGCAGCCTTGTTTGTTTCTATTTTGTTTCTTTGATTCTAACCATTTCTGTGGACTTGTGTAAGTAGGAACAACCTATCAATCAAGCAAAATTTGGCACACCTATTTAACAAACTCTATACCATGCCCAAAAATAGGTGACTTGTGTAGGTAGCAACAACCTATCAATCAAGTGTAATTTGACACACTTGTTTAAAAAACTCCATACCATACCCAAAAATAGGTGATTGATGAATATTTGATGGTGTCTTTGTTATAATTTCATTATTTGATTTGCTTCATGTTTGGATTAATTCTACCAAATGTTTTCAAAAGTTGGATGTTCACTGTTAGAAAATGATAATGGGAGCTTATTGTACTTATTTTATTTTAACCTTCATACTTGCTTGTGATTCTTAATATTTTTTAGGTTCCTTTTAGTTAGATCATTTCATCAAACAATATCAAGAAACAGCGACAACAAAAGAGGACACATATATAGGCTCTCAGCCAAGGCAAAACCCCTCCAAGGGGAAAACCTAGAAACTCTTATCTTCTTAGAATCTGCTTCAAATGAGATACAAAGACCCAATCCATAGACCAAGTCCTTCTCCTAGTACCAAGTCAGTGCTTCCTCTAGTCCTTCAATATGAACCAAACTGCAACACATTGTAACTTCGACCTGCAAGCTACAACATTATTACTCAACCTGCAACTTCAGCCTTGCAGTTCTTGAAAAAACCCTAATACATCGTCCTTCTGAAAACTTCCATGAGAAAGACAACTCTTCCTAAGTTCAGCAAGGTCTAGACAAATTTTCCTTCCTCCAAGCTACAAGATTCTACACTTCGTCCCACTGCAACTTGGACATGCAACTTCTGCATCTTTTTGCAACCCGGAAACCCTAGAATTTTGTATGTGTGAGAAAGATGGAACCCAAAAAAAAAAAAATCGTCCTTCTTCCTTCTTCTTGACCTTCGCTCTCCTTCTTGTAGCTACCCCACTATAGAACAAACTTTTTCTTGGATATTGATCTTGTTGAGTGTGTGTGTCTCCAAATGCAGTCGAACTGCTCTTTATATAGCCTTATCAAGGGATCGAATTCCCTCCTTTAGGCCAACTTGAGGATTCTAGGGCCAACTTGTACTCTTGGAGATTTCAAGACTTTCTAGACTCAAAAAATAATTCTTTTTATAATTACAATTTTCCCGAAAGGATCTTATAAACATGATGTTGACTCCTTTGACTCATGACAATAAATCCTAAGAACTAACAAACCCTAGAAGCATGAAGAAAATGCTTTTACCTAGAAGACCATCAATAATTAGCATGAAACACATGCTTTAATAATAATAATAATTTTCCTTTCTTATTTTCTTGTTTATTACATAGGATACATATTGAAATGAGTACAACAATTATGAACACTGAAACTCGTTAAATTTCTCAACACTCCCTCTTAACTAGGGAGATATTCATAATTGTACGACTAGTACAACATCATATCCCAAACTTGAGAGTTCTCAAGAAGAGTCGGATTGATAAACCATAATGTAAGCATCATTAACATGACCAGCATTGTCCCTGAGGCCTAACTGCACAAAGCTCTACCTTAATCAAGAGAATTACACTAGGAGGCTTTATGTGTGATACTTCACTACCTCTCTAAGGTATATACCCCATCTGAATATCCACAAGGTATGTCCTTTTAGGACTATCCTTATCTTGGATCTCCATACCTAAGCCTCAAAGAATATTGGTCTTCTTTGACCACTCTCCTCTTGGATTCATGTCCCATCCTCAAAGAGTGTCAGCACCTTTCCTTTCTTGGACGTTATATCCTCAAGGAAACCACAAATTCTTATCCAATCCTCCGTCATTCTCTCTTCACCACCCGAAGAGGATAATTCACATGTGATGTTCATCATCACTCCCTCTCCACCAAAGAGTACATCGCTATTCTCCCTTAATCTTGAGAATAGAACCTTGCTCCTTATTCAAGGAGACTCACTTTTGTTCCCTCTTAAACCAAAGGAGATTCCTTCCTTCCAATGCTGGAAGTCAGAAGCACAAGTTTTTACAGCTTGTCTTCATCAAGGTATCAGCTACTAGTTCTCCATAGGTACATGGCTCCCTCTTTAATTTGTATCCCTTGTATTGAGTTTGTTTTCTTTCGAGGTATCATGGAGCCATCTCCACTCTTTGTTCTTGTGACAAAATTCAAGTCATATTTTCTTGCTCGTCACTTTCTTCTTTAATAATGCATTGCATCGAGCTTTCCCAATCTTCAATCTGATCATGAAAGTGATCTTCCTTGACCTTCAGGTTATCTTCTTGTACAACTACCCTTTCAATTCTAAGATGGACTCATCTTGAATTCATACTTGCCATATACCAGACATTGAGCTCTCGACATTTTTCATCCATATAGGTGAACTTGCCCCAACTATCATCATGTATTCCTACAACATTCTTTTCCCAGTAGCCAAATGTTAGCCAGATAACCAAACCATAAATGAAATAGACTTACCTCATCATGGTGACATTTTTGTTCCATCAACATCCTTATCAATCATCTCCACTTGAATTTTTCCTTCTTGCATCAGAGTGCCCAAGGATCGAACTTGATTACCAAGTTACAACTTTTCTTTCGGAGATGTTAACATATTATAGAGAAAGTCCTAATATTTTATACATCATTAAGTTCGTTCTATTTTTTTCCAACGTCATAAATACTTAAGCATATCTACAAGATTGTCATACACATGAATCTTATCCAAAGTTTTCTTTACAACATTCATTCCTATGTTTTCATCCAATCATCAAGCTATCCATATATTTCACAAACGTTTTTGTATATTGACCCATTGCAATCCTTCACCCCGTTTTACCAGCGCGTTTCCACATTACATAGAATACAAATTATTCCTGTCATGATGCTCTTCCTAAATACTTTCAAAATGATGGTCCTTCCAAAATCATAATGATCCAATTCAACAAGATGACAACCTTTAAGAAATGCTAGATGATATATGGATGAACAACATGCAAAATGGTCTAAAATTCTATCCTAGATGATTTCTACTAAGCAACTTAATCATGTAAATTCCAAAATATGCTACCATCATATGCCTTTATCCTATGATGCTTATGCAAGACATATCATCTAAAAGGAAAAACCAACATTCATGAAGAACCTAGAAGTCGGTGAACCTTCTTTTAGTAGTGAATATCCTTCACTTCTTCCTTCTTTTCCTTCTTCTCAAGTTCTCCCACTGCTTCAGCTACATGAGATTCACTCATATCCTTTCTCTTATTGTTTTGTTGATTTGTACAGTCCCTCTTGTAGTGTCCAAACTCATTGCACTTGAATCATTGCACCTTGGACATATCTTTATTCTTAGACTTGCCAAACTTTCCCTTCTTCATCTTCTTGACTCGAGCTAAAAAGGCTTGATACTGCTCATCTGACCCAATATCATCCTTGACCTTAATTATTGACTCTTCTGGTATGCATCATACCCACAACTCATAAAATGGAGTTGAACCTTTCTTGGAAAGTTGCTCCATTTTGGTGGCAATGCATTTAAAACACATATGGTCACTTCTTAATCCTCATCCTTTGATTTCTTCATTCTATATAGCTTGTTCCACAAAGACATCTTTTGACCTGTTGTACTTACAAATTACAAATTTACTAGCTTTTCATACATTGTCTTGGAAGTCTTCAGGTTTGCCACAAATGGAAGAGAATCCTTGATTGATTCAACTATGATCCTTTGAGCTCTTACTTCCCCTTTCGTGTACCTTGCTAGTGTTAAATTTCCACGACCTTGGGTCTAAGATAGAGTCTTGAAATCTCTAACGCTACCAAACCAATAATCTCAACTATACTACTTTTCACAGCAGAATATAAATAGCAGTAAATCACATATGCGCAAAATATAGACAACTTTTTAATTTTTCAACCCAAATTCGTTATATTAACAACATATAATACAACAGACTAGGGCTCTTGTACCAAGGATAATGGCCCCCATACATCCACTAGTACAAGATACAAACAAGATGCTTTGACCATCTGGCTGTAGTGCAATCTCTCACCCCTCCCATTCGTACGTTGTACCTACCCGGTCCTTCGGCTCCCGATCTGCAGCTTCTGCCTCTATCAATGCTCCAAGTCCATCTGACCATTGAACCTCGATGATCCAATCTGCTCTCTAGTTGTCCCTTCATCCATTGAGGGCACAACACATCGAAACTCATGTCAAGTTGTTCACAGTTCCACTTGTGAACAACTCTCAATCTGCCCACTGTTGCTCTTCAATTACTCAAGGACTTCAGCCCACTATAGTCTTCTTGTGCTACAACGATGAAGACCAACATAAGGCACGAAGGGTTTCCACCTATCGCTGCAAGATATCCATCTCTCACAATGAACACCGGCTAGGAGGACTGCCCATCATCTGTCGTAGAATTCTTTCTCCACACACAAGTCTCGGGCTACTCAAACTACTCCTGGTTGATCAGACCCTTGAGCTCCAACAACTGTCGGGCTAGCAGTCACCTTTGTCCATCAAGGTGTTTCACTTTGGCTCCAATGTGCCCAATCTCGTCCACACTTGGTCCTCTCTCACGCTACCCTTCAACAATCCATGAGAGACCAAGTCCATGTTGTAGAATCTGCTCCTAGTTAGGGCATACCCACATTTGGGAGACCCCTACACATGGTTTCCCACAGACTCCACCAATCTACCCTTTGCTTATGCAATAGAGGAGTTATTTCACAAATCTAGGCACATCAATATGCCCTCGCTTACGACATCATAAATCTATCATACATGAGTCCTTTTGCAACACACCTTGTTGGTGTCCTCTTACCTTTGATCTAATGTGCCTGCTCACCTTAGCTGCTTGGTAGGCCTCCCAACAATCCATGTGGGTTCCTCCAACCAACTCTAAGGCCTCCTCAAGTTGCCCATCCACTGATCCATGCAATAGTCAACACTTTGACCCAATACTCGGCAAACTCTCGCTCCAAGTCTGTTGCACAATCGCTGTGGAAACTATCACTGGTCTAGGGCATCCAACAATGAGATCTTCCCTCTCCTCATTGACTTCCACAGGCTGCCCTATCATGATCCAAATATGATCCTAAACTAGGATCCAAAACATACCAAAACATTGTTGTTGTCTCCTACAATGCTGCAATTTCTAGGACTAGTTAGGGCACAAACCACAGTCCCCAACCACCCACAAACACGCCCAAAAATATGCTCCTCTTGTTGCGGTGTATCCTCCAATTTTTGTTGCCCTTAGTGCTGCTCTCCTAGGGTATATAGCACCCAAAACGTGGGATTGTCTCCCTAAGAGGATTGTGGCACCCTTCAACAGTCCACTCTAGGGCTGCGACATCCTCTTGGGAGGACTGTCCACCCACCACAACACCTCCAAACTCCTTTGTTGCTCCTCCTATGGCTGTGGCCTCCTCAAACAAGGTTGCGTCCATTCAAAACTGACTTTTTGATGGCCCTGCTTTACCCTTAAGACAATTCACACCCACACACAGCAATGTCTTGTCCCTCCAGAACTCAGCGTCCAGCCCAGCAATCTCGACCCTTGAAACAACCCTTTTTCGGACCTGTTTTGACTCTAAAACAGTCCTCAAACCAATCTACACTCCCTACATCAAATCGGCCTCCAATCTGGGCTCTCCATGTTGTCCTGAAGTGACCTTATCCACGTTGTCCTGAACCTTATCCACGTTGTCCCAATTCCTCTCCTTGTTGCGGTTGTCCCTCAAATTTCAGAGCTCCTTTGGAGGATGTGTTGCTCACCAAATGGATGCTAAAAAAACTTAACTTCACCCTTTATTTATACACAACAAAGGGGCTTAATGAATTAGTGAAGAGACACATCTAATGGTCAAATTTTACTTCAAGCCCACTTGACTTGAAAACCAATAATTACTTGTCAGCTTCAAAAATTCATTTCTCCTTAACAACAACTCGGAATTGGATGATTTTCAATGCGTCAGATTCATCTCGACAAGCACTATCATCCCCATCCATCATATGTCGAAAACTCATCATGGTTTTGGCCCAAATAACGATGGGTGCAAAACCCCCAAGCTTGGGTCTCAAACCCACAAGCCCATTTGTGGCGCTTTGACCTCCAACCTCGAACATTAGGGCTTTGGAGTACCTCCCAAGCTAAAAAACCAACACTCCCTCTTAGCGAGGGAGGTACTTCCAAGACTACGAAGTATCCATAATCATCTGGCGAAGACTCTAGCCCATCTGGCATCCATCACTACAGCATACCCTGTAGATGAATCCGACAATCTCGGTAATGCCTCTACCTCATCACATTTGAACCTGAAGATCCTGATCCTCCATAGGACTGCTCCCTCTAAGGCTAGACTCCCTCTGAGCCTACATGATCTCCATTGGCTCAATCCAGCAAGCACTCGTCCTCCTGGATCAAATACCACTCGTGCAAATCCCACCAATCTCGGATATGCAATAATACAATTCGATGAAGACTCTAGCCTGCCAACCTGTAGTCCATCACATGAAGCCATCTCGATCAACCTGATCTCGTCCATGCTAAAGAAACCCTCAAGTTGTCCCAACCATCTATGGCACATCAACGGAAGTCCACGATCAACAATCTTCCCTACAACAAACTGTTGCTCACTGGGCTCACCACCAATCCACCAGAACTCCAAGCCCATCTCGTCATGTAACCTATCAAGACCACATCTCCATGTCTTCGGCGGAACCCTCTGCTCCATGATTTAGACACCCACAACTCCCTTTGAGTTGCTTCATTGTGCACACTCTGATTCATTGTCCCTCAAAGTAGCTCGGATAAGCTTTGATACCATGCTGAATTTCCACAACCTTGGGTCTAGAATAGAGTCTTAAAATCTCTGACACTACCAAACCAAGAATCTCAACTATACTACTTTGCACAGCAGAATATAAACAGCAGTAAATCACATATGCACATAATATACAGAGCTTTTTAATTTTTCAACCCAACTTCGTTATATTAACAACATATAATACAACAATCTAGGGCTCTCGTACCACGGATAATGACCCTCATACATCCACTAGTACAAGATACTCTGACCATCTGGTTATATTGCAAGGTCTCAGCCCTCTCGATCGTACCTTGTACCTGCCCGGTCGTTCGACTCCTGATCTGCAGCTCCTACCTCTATCAATGATCCAAGTCCATTTGCCCATTGAACCCGGTGATCCAATATGCCCTCTAGTTGTCTCTTCGTCCATCGAGGGCACAACATATCGAGACTCCTGTCGAGTTGTTTACAGTTCCACTTGTGAACAACTCTCAATCTGCCCATTGCTGCTCCTCAGCTACTCAGGGACTTCAACCCACTATGCTCTTCATGTGTTGCAATGATGAAGACCAACAAAGGGCACTGAGGGTTTCCACATATCATTGCAAGATTTCTATCTCCCACAATGAATACGGGCTAGGAGGATTGCCCATCATCTGTTGTATAAGTCCTTCTCCACCCACAAGTCTCAGGCTACTCAAACTGCTCCTAGCTTTTCAAACCCTTGAGCTCCAACAACTGTTAGGCTAGCAGTGACCTTTGTCCATAAAGGTGTTGCACTTTGGCTCCAACATGGACACTATCATGTTGTCCTCCAACAGACCATTAGTGCCCAATCTTGTCCACACTCGGTCCTCTCTCACGTTGGCCTCCAACAATCCACAAGAGACAAGGTCCACGTTGTAGCATGTGCTCCTAGTTAGGGTATCCCCACACTTGGGAGACCCTTACACGTAGTTTCCCACAGACTCCACCAATCTGCCCTTTTCTTCTGCAATAGAGGAGTTATTGCACAAATCTAGGCACGTCAAGATGTCATTGCCGAGGACATCATCAATCTATCATACATGGGTCCATCTGCAACACACCTTGATGTTGTCCTCTTTCCTTCCAATCTAATGTGCTTGTTGTCACCTTGGCTGCTTGGTAGGCCTCTAACAATCCACATGGGTTCCTCCAACCAACTCCTAAGGCCTCCTCAAGTTGCCCATCAACTGATCCATGCAATAGTCAACACAATGACCCAATACACGGGAAACTCTCGCTCCAAGTCTACTACCCAATAACTGTGGAAATTATCACTAGTCTAGGGCATCTAACCATCATATTTTCTCTCTCCTCATTGACTTCCACAAGCTGCCCTATCTCAATCCAAATCTAATCCTAAACTAGGATCCAACGCATTCCAAAATATTATTGTTGTGACTACTGCAATGTTGCAATTTTTGGCACTGGTTAGGGCACAAACCATCGTCCCCAACCACCCTCAAACACGCCCAAAAATATGCTCCTCTTGTTGTGGTGTATCCTCCAAGTGTTGTTGCCCTTAGTGCTACTACCCTAGGGTAGATAACACCCAAAACATGGGATTGTCTCCCTAAGAGGACTGCAGCACCCTTCAACAGTCCATTCTAGAGTTGCGGCACCCTTCAGCGATCCACTCTAGGGTTGTGACACCCTCTTGGGAGGATTGTCCACCCACCACAACACCTCCAAACTCCTTCGTTGCTCCTCCTATGGTTGTGGCCTCCTCAAACAAGGATGCGGCCCTTCAAAACATAGTTTTTGATGGTCCTGCATTACCCTTAAGACAATCTGCACCCACACATAGCAATCTCTTGTACCTCCTAAACTCGACCTCCGGCCTAGCAATCTCAACCCTTGAGACAGCCCTTTTTCGGACCTGTTTTGACTCTAAAACAGTGCTCAAACCAATCCACACTCCCTACAGCAACTCGGCCTCCAATATGGGCTCTCCACGATGCCCTGAAGTGAACTTATCCACGTTGTCCCAAGTCCTCTCCTTGCTGCAACTGTCCCTCAAATTTCAAAGCTCCTTTGGAGGATATGTTGCTCAACAAATGGATGCTAAAACAGCTTGACTTCACCCCTTTATTTATATACAACAAAGGGCCTCCACAAAAACTCATCATGGTTTTGGCCCAAATCACAATGGGTGCAAAACCCCCAAGCTTGATTCTCAAACCCACAAGCCCATTTGTGGCACTTTGGCCTCCAACCCTCGAATACTAGGGCTTGGAGTACCTCCCAAGCTAAAAAATCAACAGCGAGTTCTTGTATCTTATCTTTCTTAGGTTCAGTAACTTCTCCAGTAACATATCCCATTACATATTGCTCTGTGAGTAGCAAGTCAATCATTTTCTTCCATGCTAGATAGTTTAAAGCCCCAATGAGCTTATTGCTCTGCTTGCAGAAAGAACCTACATGACTTGAAGATTCAGCCATTATGAAATAGTGTGATACTTACTTGAATACCACGATTCTTCTTGATGATAATACCTCCAACTTTCTTGGTGTCATCAAGATCCTTGAGGAGATTTCCTTAAAGGATGTTTCCTAGAACAGCCTCCAAGATTGATGCCTTCCAAGTAGACTTCTTGCGAGATCAATGCCCTTCTTGAGATCGAGCTTGATGTAGACTTGATCTTCCTTGAATGTAGAAACACTAGATCAATAGGTATTCTTCTTTGGGCCTGCTTGAGAGTTTCCTTTTTCCTTTCCCTTGGTAATCAATTTCTTCTAGTGTCATTTCAATTGCCTGCCTTGTTCACCTTAGCTTTGATACCACGTTATGATATTTATAATGGCATCTTATTATACTTATTTTCTTTTAACCTTGATACTTGCTTGTGAATCTCAATCTTTTTTAGGTGTCATTTAGTTAGATCATTTCATCGAACAATATCAAGAACAGCAACAACAAAAGAGGGCACAAATATAGGCTCGAAAAGGGCAAAACCCCTCCATGGGAAAACCAGGGAACTCTTCTCTTCTTAGAATCTGCTTCAAATGAGATACAAAGACCTAATCCATAGACCAAGTCCTTCTCCCAGCACCAAGCCAACCTTTCCTCAAGTCCTCCTTCAATCTACACAAAACTGCTAAACACTACAACTTCAACCTACCATCTACAGCATTGTTACTCGACATGCAACTTTGGCCTTGCAACTCTTGAAGAAACTCTAATACAACCTCCTTCTAGAACCTTCCAAGAGCAAGAGAGCTCTTCCTAAGGTCAGTGAGGTCTAGATAGAGTTTCCTTCCTCCCAACTACAAGCTTCTGCACTTCGTCCTACTGCAACTCGAACCTACAACTTTGGCTTCTTCCTGCAACACAAAAACCCTAGAATTATGCATGTGTGAGAGAGATGGGGCCCAAAAACACAAGAACTTTTGTCCTTCCTTCTTCTTGACCTTTGCTCTCCTTCTTGTAGCTACCTAGCTATAGATCAAACTCTTTCTTGGATATCGAACTTGTTGAGTGTGTCTGTCTCCAAATGATGTCGACCTGCTCTTTATATAGCCTTCTCAAGGGGTCGAATTCTCTCCTTTAGGCCGACTTGTACTCTTAGAGATTTCAAGTCTTTCTAGACTCAAAAATAATTCTTTTTATAATTACAAATTGCCTCGAAGGGTCTTATAAATATGATGTAGAATCCTTTGACTAGTGACAATAAATCCTAAGACCTAACAAACCCTAGAAGCATGAAGAACATGCTCTTACCTAGAAGACCATCAATAATGAGCATGAAACCCATGCTTTAATAATAATAATTTTCCTTTCTTATTTTCACGTTTATTACATAGGATACGTATTGAAACGAGTACAACAATTATGAAGACCGAACTAGTTACATTTCTCAACATTCCCAACAAAAATAGAAATGGAGAGGTTGATAATTAGCTTAAGTTGTGTAACTTCTTACTGCAACTCTAAAAAAGCATTATATAGCTAGCTTTAAGTGAGAAATGGGTATAAGGAGTGGGAAAAAGAACAATCATAATGATACCCGCAAAACCCACAGGTTACCAAAATGGATAGTGAAAAATAAATAATGCTTTTTAAAACAGACAACTTAAACTAAAATAGAAATGAAAATAAACAAAAGAAATGTTTGCAATAACAACTATATTTACTAAAAAAAATGAATTAAACAAATAGCATAAAGTGAAATGGACAATACACAGATACCCATAATATAAACAAAAGCGTAGGTAATGGCCTAAATCACTACACTGAAAAACTGAAGAAGGTTGACAGAAATGAAAGACTGCATTACTACTTAAAATGTGTATGCATAATAATAATGAGAAACAATGATACCACTTGGAAATATCTACAAAAATACTTGAAATGTGTATGCATAATAATAATGAGAAACAATGATACCACTTAGAAATGTCTACAAAAATACTTGAAATGTGTATGCATAATAATAATGAGAAACAATGATACCACTTGGAAATGTCTACAAAAATAATAGTGATCAAATACTTTGGGTTCATCATAAATTAATGCAAATTTGTGATTAACAATAATCCATGTTTCAAATTTTAATTTAAAGTCAATCAAACAATAACACATGAAACTAAAGCCTAAATGGGGTTTATATTATAGCTATTGGGTTAAGCATTTTATGCATAAAAGATATTTATTTTCATTATTTGTTTATCGATGTTCCAGTGCTGCTGTGTTTCCTTCAAATTAGGTTTTTCAGTTATTTTTAACTGTCATTTGCTCACTAATCACTAATAATTGCATGGTCCAATCAACTGTCCTGCCTATCAATGTACATGCATTTAAGCACAATACGATATGTCAATCAAACAAAAACACATGCAACTAAAGCCTAAATGGGGTTTATATTTATATTACTGGGTTAAGCATTTCATGCATAAAAGATTTGTTTTTATTATTATTTGTTTATCTATCTTCAAGTGCTGCTTTGTTTCCTTCAAATTAGGTTTTTCAGTTATTTTTAACTGACATTTGCTCACTAATCACTAATAATTACATGGTACAATCAACTGTCCTGACTATCAATGTACTTGTACATTTTCCTTTCAAGTTATTATCATTTTGTCTAGTGTAATAACAATAGTGCATTTTATTAAACAATTATTTTCGTTCTGGGAGAGTTGTGAACCTGCATTTTATTAAACCTTAACTTAGCATTATCGCAATAAAGGTAAATTTTAATGTGCGTACTAGTTATAATGCATTTTCGATGTTTAAACTCTTATGGAGGGTTGTCAATCCTAACTTGGAACATTATGACAGTGAAACTCATTTTTAATATTCAGACCTTCAAACTCAACTAACTAATGCACATGATCAAAACTCTATATCAACCGAGATTTGAATCTAGCAATGCCCCATCTCAACCAGGTAATACACATGATCAAAACTCTATATCAACTGAGATTTAAATTTAAGTCAATGTCATGGCAATGCCCCATCTCAACCATTAGAAATAGTTATATGCCTTCAAATCTAAATAAGCATTGAAACTTTCCATTTTCAGGATAATATGTACCAATTTCGTGAAATAGTATATAATATACATTGATCATTAACAAGAAATCATACAATCCAACTGTATACAGTCCCCTTACAATGGGAAAGACACCATCTAGTACCCACAAAACAAAGATCACTGCAGGCTACGAATTGCATCTGAAGCACATTCAGGTTAGAAGAAACAATAGATGCACAGCGTAAATACCCAATCAAACGTTAGTATATCCATTTAAATTTCATAAAATAAGTGCCTTGATAGTACAAGGACCATTCTTATCTCACCTGCTGAAGGGGTTCCACCATCTCCACCATCTCCTGCGGTTGTTGACTATATTTGGACCAATCACTTGCTGTATTTGGGAACCTTGGGAGTAGTGATACTGCTCCCTGTTGAGTTGCCTGCGATTCTGCTGACTCCTGGTACTTGTTAAACGATTTCGGAAACATAAAACCAAAACAAGGCCTACAACACTTAAGACGGGTCCAGCAGCAAAAAGGAACCAACATCTTCCTGGTGTTCGAGACACTGCTCCACTGGTGCTTTCAGCAACACCATCTGCAGTCTCATGGCTGGTCTCTTGCGCAACAGCACATTCTGCAGCAACAAGATGCTCCTGCTCATGATTAGTAATTCCCTCTCTACCTATCTCTTCAACAACTTCTGCCCCACTAGGATTGCCGAGTCCTCTAGACGCTCTGAGTAAACTTTCTGCATAAGGTTGTTGCTCAAGACCGACATTCTCCAATTCCTGTGTGTCAGCAGACAGTTCAGAAGAAGTTTCCTGATTGAAGTTCTGTCCATGGTAGTTATAATTAGTTCTACTAACTGCATTGCACTTTTCTTCTTCATATTCAGGATCATCTGTAGGTAGCTCATAACGGCACACAGGACATGAATTCCTAGCACCTAGCCATGGCAAAATACAGTTGGGATGATACAAGTGCATGCAGGGAAGTTGCTTGGCTTGGTCCCCAAGTGCTAGGGAATCCTTACAGATAGCACAAACTGAACTCCCATCCTCTTCATGTGCCTGCATAATAATAATCAAAGGCAACTGCTCTATAACAGATTGTGCAGCAGGCGGAGCACCTCTCCTTGAGTTGTCAGTCTCAGCAAGATGTTGTAATAGCTGTTCAAAACCTCTTGCATCAAGATAGTCCCCAGGATTCCCAGCATAGAATGGTCTTTCATGAAGCTCCAAGCTTGACTCACGACTATTTCCCCCAATGTTCTGAAAGACATCTGGCATGTAATCACGTAAGTTCAATTCAATATTCATTATCCTCTGATGCCTGCGAATATCCCTCCATCTGGTTCTCCTTGACCGCAACCGCCATCGGTAATCAGCTTGTTCACTGCTTTCTTCTGCACTTGAAGCTCCTCTTGTCTCTCCAGTTCCTTCTCTATTCTCAGTATTATCATCCTCTTCCCCTCCTGCTTCCCATTCTCCATCATCATCATCATCATCCATATCATCCCAATCATAGAGACCTACACGCATCGTATCAAGGCCAGAATCACTATCTCCATCTACATGGCTCTCATCATCCCGGTGAGTTACAAACAAATCACCATCAAGAAAACTGTGCACATCTCCTGAGGCATCTGAGTAACCTCCATGCCCGCTCAGGGTAATGTTAGTATCACTCTCTCCTAAAATTGTTCCATACCCACTAAAGGTATTGTTAGTATCGCTATCACCTAAAAAGGATTCAATGTGGTCATACCCTTCACTCCCAATCTCTGATCCAGCTCTTCTTCGACTGTAGGATCTGGTTATAGGAGGATGAGAGGGCAGATCATCTTGCACTATGACCCTCCTCACATCCTGTTCCTGATCAGATCGATGCCCCTGATCAAATAGTGAGGTATCACGTGAAGTCTGCCCCAACCGTTGAAAAACTTGTGAGATATGATTTGAATACACACTCTCTAGACTCTCCACACTGTGACCTGAACTGCCTCCTCCCCTGCGACGCCTCCGGTGGTGAGAACGATGCACATCAGGCAAAGTCTGGGAAGTGTTCATGGCTTCAATGAAGCCACTGTGACAATCAGAGCATACCATTTCCAGATTGTCTCCTGGTCTTTCTGGTTCTGCCAAAACAATTTTACTGCACAGATAGCACCAGAAGCTTGCCTGACCAGAATGACGAGGAACATCATCCACCTCTCCAGTGGTGGGAGACTCAGGAGATTCATGAGCAGCATTGGACAAAATGTGTGATGACAGTGATTCAGACTCCATATCAAGCACCTGCAACAATCCTCAATAATAGTCATAACTCCGTAGAAGTCATATAATATAGCAGATGCAAAAGAATGAAATAGAGTGCCAAAGCATTTCAGAATTCGAAATCCCCAATCCTGACAAGTTTTGCCCATGTATTTCATCACACAAATAAGATAGATATCAAAAGGTAGAATTAAGCAAACCCCAGCAGATCAGCTTTAAACAGTGTCTGAGACAAGTCCAGAATGGAGTTTACCTTCTTAATTCGGGGAGCAAGGAATCACATGGCAGAAGCTAGTGCCTAACCCCTGGAATAGCAGGCCCTCCCACCAAACCAAAGCAACCACCATAATAAAAGAAATCACCAAAGTGAGGAAACTAGCATTTTCCAACTAGAGCTCCTAAGGAGATTTGGCATCAAATGAGACATTAAATATCAATGCACAAGTGTCCGTTCTTTGGCTCCTTGATGTGTCAATATTGATATACATGTAGATAGATTTCTGAAGTAATATTGCTTCATTTTCAAAAAAAAAAAAACATGAATAAAGAAGAACAGAAATCACAACATTACACAATTCTGAATTTACTCATTTGCACCAGGAGCAACTCCTAAAGAATAGATACTATGTAATCACCATAAACTGCTCCAAAACCTACATTTCTGAGGCTAAGGGGATTGAGAACAAATAGCTGGTCCCCTCAAAGGTGGGAGGTTTCTTATTCCCAGAAAATTTGAGCACAGGGTAAAGACATTACATTACCTTTCAAAAGTAAAGGCTCAGCAATACTGCCCTCCTGATAGAGAATCAATCCAAATTCATGGCTGTGCCAACCAAAACTAGACTTAAAAGTCAATTTCTGGCAAGAGACGTCCAACCTAGACCTAAAACATGTAAAATTAACCTAGTATAAAAATCCTTAAACTCAAAATAAGACCAAATTTAGTCAAAACAATAGTTCCTTGAACTCCATGCTGCTACTAAAAAAGTAAACATGCAGTCAAAATACAATTCAATCACACATTTCGAATGTTAAGCATGACATAGATCATGAATTTTTTTATCCATTCCTCTGAGAATTCTAAATCCCTTTCACAATTAAAAATAAGGATGCCATACTGGACCTGAAACTACTCGATTATAAATAATCTAGACCCAATCTTATCAGAACATTTAGCATAGTTAGGCATGTTTTCCACCTGTAATGGTATCATTACACTTGATATGCACACATACGGTGGCTAGCTAAGGTTAGTGCATGAAGTTTTTGATCCCTCTTCTGAAATTATAAATCCCCTACACCACTGAAATAAGGATGCCTACTAGACCTGAAACTACTCGACTACAAATGCTCTTGATACGTTATATAGCTAGACCCAATCTTATAAGAATAATTAGTAGTTAGGAATGTTTGCCACCTGCAATGGTATCATCGCACTTGATAAGCACAAATACACTGGCTAAGTGCTAACATAAAATCCATCGTAAGGCATAGTAGCTGATTTCCAGGGCAGCTACAGCAATGATTTCGATTTTATATCAGCAGTTTAAACTTCTGGACAGCAGTCTCATGCATGGTCACTCGTTTTGAAAAGGTTTTATCTGAAGTATGTCGTTCGAGAATTTTGGCATGTTATCCTTCATCTAGGAGGAGAGGGGAGCTGCTTAAATCTATTACAAAGAATTCACTCAGCCTGTTAAAGCAGCCTGTCTATAACTATTTTGAAGTATGTAAAACATCAACATTTTATGATCAGACCAATCATCATATTCAACAGAAATCAAAGTTAGTTGGCAGTGATCAAACCAACATTGGCTTGCTGCATATTTCTGGTCAATGCAAAGTGATGGAAACTTTGCAAATAAAGCCGAGTCAGTAGTTAATGTTGTGCCAGAATAATCATTTAAGTACATAAACTGCTGGGTTTTTCTTCATCTTACAACATCATTAATGATGTGACTGTAGTCTGAATATGTTTACATACATATACTGCTGGGTTTTTCTTCAATTAATAGCATCATTCATGAGGTGACTGTAGTCTGGATATGTTGGCAAACCATTTAGGACTCTCAATTACACCATTGAGATTTCATTCCCATGACTTACACGATGCTAGCATGCTTAGTCTACATGCCAATATTTTGTGCACAGGATCATTTATTTTCATGTCTACAAGTAGGTGATATAGAAAATATTTCAGGGATAGAGACGGCAGTTAGTAAGAGGGATTTCAAAACAGCAGTAGCAAATTCTGTAGAAAAAAAAAAAAGGCACTTTGTTGCTGCTCATAAAGAAGGCGTTTCACTTAGTAGATTCTGGAGGTGCAATAGCAGAGTGAAGTTGCTGCCACCTGTGTTTTTTAGATCGTTGTCTCCTCGTGACAGCAGAGAAGGAGCACCATGGGTTTACCACATGGCTGGTGGAAATAGGAGTCATTTCTTGATGCTTTTAGGCTTGAAGATAGGCACACTTGTCACCACTAACTTTACTGTCTTGAACTCCAAAATAAGGCATGTTTCATGGTGACTGTTTTGTGTTATCATTCATACAGGAAAGAGGCCCAGCCAAGGAGTAGTTATATGTTAGCTTTATAACAGCATCTAGAAGAGCATTGTCTAGTGTGTTATTCTCAGATTTGTTTTACTATTGATAGATACTATAAGGATGTTGCAGCCAAGTAAACTTATGTGCTATTTCTCGAACAGCAAATGGATGGTTGTCATCTTGAGTTAATTTTTCTGGAAGGAGGCACAGCTAAGTGAAGTTGTTTTCTATTTCTAGTACAGCAGATGGTGTATTAGCAATTGGAAGTTTTTCTGCTGTCATGACTCATGAGACATAGGACACACTAATGTGGATGGGCGACAGTTGAAAGAGATTAGATTAGAGTAGACTAGTGGCCAGAAACTTGTGGACACATCGGTTAGGGGTTGGTTCAGATTCGCTTATGCATTGCTTGCAGATTTGCTGAAATAGATCAAAGTGAGTGGTTGAGAATATGGTGGCCTGTGAGCTATCTCATGCAAGTAAGAACACGCTAATTAAAGGATAAGTTCAGGTTTGAAGTAGCAGAAACTTAGCATGACTGTTTCGATCAGCCAGAGGAGCACACCCTTCCTTTTGGTCACAGACTGGTGTCATGGATGAACAGCAGTGAACTGATGATCAGATAGTTGAAAGGTACAGCAAAGACATATTTCTATTTTCAGAATGGGAATAGCATGTAGGGCACAGCTTTCCAGAAGACATGAGGCTATTTAATAGGTGATTTTTCAGCATATGGTACTTGGATTTAAGGAATTTGATCTCTGCCATTGCTATTCGAATTTTGGAGCCCCTTTGACTTGTAATTGCCCAAAACTCCTAGAATATGAATGAAGTTTGAGCACCAGGTCCACAATTCCCTTCTTTTCAGTGTATTATTCTCTGTTATTGATGCTTGCCTTCTTCCTGGTTTTAATCGAATTGCTATGAACCTAAGTGGTTGTCTTGAACCCAAAGGTTTGTAGGGTAAGAAGTTTCCTCTTGATTAGGTTTGAACAACCAGGATAGGGCTGTGTTTCAGCATTCAGGATAGGGTTCAAAGAAATATTGATCCAGTGAGATCCATCCACTGTGGATGCCTTGTTGGAAGTGGGACTTGTTTTTGGCACTGACCAAAGAAGATAAGATGATAAAGGAAGTCATATATTATTAGATTCTTAATAGGGCTTCAGATTCCAAAATGACTACGATAAAGATCCAATAAAGTTGTCTTAGTCGGCTGGCAACAATTAATCGATCTGGGTCTGAAGTTGAACAAGACCAGAAATTTAGGTTTCATGGCATTCTTTTTGGATCCATGGCAACACCAAACCAATTATGGCAAATAAGTAATAGAGAAAATTGTCAAAACAAGAACATATTCGTTCTTTGAATCATGTCATTGGTTGTGAAATTCGAAAAAAGCACCAAAGTTTTGGTGTTTACACATGTCTACTGTCTACTACTTGCCTTGTTAGATGTCTTTAAAGTTTACAAGGCCTGTTAAAAGTTGACTTGATTCCTTAGATCCTTTCCCTAAATCAATACTAAAGAAAAGAAAGGACCCCATCAAGTAATATGTGAGATCTACTACATGCCCAAGGGAGATAAGAGGTATCCAGCAATGTTCCACAAGGAGTTTCCCGCAAGGTAATGTTGCCAGATCCCTCCCCCCCAAAAAAGGCCCCAGAATCATACTCTGAGCAAGAATGCACTCTAGACCTTTTGGGCATGCTACCTACTAATTTGGGAACATGCCACTACCAAAGACACACCCAAAGACAAGGAGCACACTCCCAAGGCACTCGCTGGACATTCCCTATCCTTCTACTTAAAATTTTAACATTACCAATAATTGTATTAGGATTTTTCAAAGTGGTTTCAACGTCATCAAACTGCATATGAAAAAATTAGAATTTCATATCCCATTCAAAATTCAACAAACTTCACATTTTTGAAGTTTACAAGATTGATGGAATTGCAGTTTTTCATTGAATCCTATCATGTATAAGGGCACATGATTGGCATTTAATCAAGAGCAACAAGCCTCATATGTACTCTAGTGTTGATGGCGTTGATTGTCAAACTCCTTTATCATGGCCCTGAAAAATTTACCCTTCTCTTGAACTAAAATCATTGATCAAGCATATTAAGCTTGTTCTATGATCCGTAACTACTGTGGATATTCCATTGTACAATTCATCACAATAATTTTGATAAAATTATACTTGAAAATCCCAAATCTACACTAAGAGGGTTTACTTCTCTTTAGATTTCTGGATCTGTAAATTATAGTTTATTGCGTATGTATGCAAATTATAATTATTCAGAAAATAGAGAACAGCGAAATAAAAATTCACAAACCACCACTAACACAAGATATATATCCTAAGAAACCCCTTCAAGAGAAAACCCAGCTGGAAGGTGAGGCCGCTCTACTCTCTTTCTCTGAATAGAAAATGGCTACGAGTACAAAGAAGTAAGGCCTATGGCCCATGGGCTACAACAATGCACAAATCCTCTCTCTGTGCTCTCTCCCTATCCCTCTCAACTACTTTGCTCATCTATGAAACAAAATGCTCTTGAAAGAATGGAACCCCTTTTCCTCCTAGTGGCCCAGTTATAACACAACCCGATGGATTACTAGTGGTTAGGTTTGATGCCCTCAACTCTTGACCAGGGTTACAATATGGACTCTTCTAGAGTCTTCTTCATCATGATCACGTGGCTAGCCCCTTTTCCTTGAGTAATGGGAGCTAACGTGACATCTTCTCTAATTATGGAGGTCGAAACAAGAACGTCAACTTCTGAGTGGCATAACTTCTACATATGTACTTCGATTAAGGCAATTCTTGCATTGTTGGAAAGGTCACTCTTTCGCTGCTCCAACTCATTTTACAGTTCTCCGCCAATCCAATTCTTAGGAAGAAATGAAATGTCAGAAGAATTATCCAAAGAAACTCTTATAAATGAGTTGGCCGGTATAAGAGATACCCAAATCCACCTTACGGATGTCCTAGCTTTGGAAAGAACTCTAAATTCCCCTTCGCGCAGCTCCAAAGATAATCAGTGCCTCAAGAAATCTGGGGTTTTAGCTGCCACACTACCTCTCGTGCATTTCGACCCAGATTCTACCCTTTGGCTAGCAAAGTATTTCGACACCAAGCCGTATACTATCACTTCTCCCATAGACCACCAGGTATTCCTCGAAATTAGTGAGGATATTATCGCCAAAATTCTAGGCATACCAGCCTCTGTAATAGAAATTAGTGATAGAGGCCTCGACCAAGAGTTTATTACATGGGCAGAAGAGGACAAGGTTGAGTTTCTCAAAGGTTTGCTCAAAGGCCCTTACCCAAACCTGAAGTTGGAATTCCCTCTTCCCACCAACTCTCTGAAACCCTTCTATCAAACCTTGACATCGCTATTTGCCATTATCTTTGGCTTAGCTGACGACTCAAAATTTGATGGATCTGTTTTCTTAGCTATTCAACTTATTACTGTGAATCCCGACCAAATGGTGATTAATTTCTCGAAATATTTGGCTAGAGCTATCATGGTCAACCTCACAATGGTTATCCCATTCAAATCTTGCCAACATTGTACATACCTTGTTCATTTATTTTTATTTAACTACCCTACTTATTTTTTGTCCACTAAGCTCCTCACGACTATTAAGGATGGAAGTGGAAAAGAAATGGAGATTTACCAATGGACAGACAATATACTTGGGACGTCTCCCTCACTCTTATACCCAATACATTGACCACATCTCTTTTTATCTGAGAGTTAAAATGCTCAGTGTGGCCCCTGGCAGAATTTCTAAAGAACAGAAAAGAATTTTACGGCTGACCAAGGAAGATAGCATAGGGTGCTGGTTTCTATACCCATATTTTTCCCTAATTAGATTGTATGTTTTCGAAAAGGAAACTTTTCAATTGCCAAAATTCATTACACCATTAATCTTCGCTTGTGAAGTGTTACAACACAGAATTACAGTTAATGAGTCACATTTTGCTTCAAAGAAAAAGAGGGCACTATTTTGCTATCCCTATTCCATCCAGCCTCTTATTGCCAAAATAAAAATGCAGTAGATGCAATTGAAAAGGAAATGTTTTAATTTGGATTAAAGCACGATAATTGTTGGCATTATGACCCTCTTGCAATAATTTCTGGACTAAGAAAGCAGGCAGGACTCTCAGCATATGCTCATGAAAGCAGTTCGAAAGTTGAAAAGTTGGCAAATATTCTTTCTCCACCTAGTGGCCACACTCAGGTAGTGATGCAAATGTCAGCAGAACAGAGCCATGCACGAACAAGTGACAAGGAAACGTATAATCAAGCTTTGAGTCCAATCGAAGTTCATATTCTGGATACTGAACCTGCTCAGCCTTTGGCAACCGTACTACCTCCCTATCACTAAGACAAAACCAGAAGCTTCAGAATCGGAGGAAGCCATGCACTGCGTGAAGGCTAGAGAGGGCCAAGATGTGGATACTAAAGCATTCGAGCAAATGGTTGAACAGGGAAATGCAACAGGCCATTTATGAAACTCAGTCGAAGGACTTAGGAGCGCAGGTATTGGATGTAAGGCACATTTTTATTGGACAAAAATCAGTATACGCGTTGGGGACAGAATTAATGTTATTGCCACAACAAGCCCAGCTAGTGGAGAAAGTAGTGATAAATGAAATGACCCCCACTGCCAGGCCGAGATTTATTTCTCATTGGCAGATTTTTAAACAAATGCATTTAATCTCACAGTAGTGTAGCAGGAAGTAAACGAGAACCAGCAACTGGAGGGTTCCCACGCATCTTCAATGGCTATCAATCTGAGCAAGTTATCAGATTTGGATATGGTAAGCTGGCACAGACAGAAAGGTGAAATCGTCGTCAGACGATTACTGGATTCTACAGCCGGGAACAAAAAAATGTTGGCTGTGTTGGAAAAGGTTTCTGAGCCAGTGGCTCTGAGGACCAGAGCCAACAAATCAAGGAATTGAAAGACATGATAATCCAACAAGTCGGGCAGCCCAAGGAAATCGTGTCCTTTATAAAGCTATTAGAAGAAAATGAAAAAGAAATTAAAAGTATGCAAGCAATCGCAAAAAACCCTGATTATGATGCCCATGGTTTTATACAAGCCTTTGAAAGATGAGAAGAGATTGAAAATCAATTACAGGTGATACAGACTTCCTTTCAAGCTAAGGAGAAAGAACTCGGTGAAAAACGAGCCCAGCCGGAAGCCTTAAAAGAAGAATTCACAGTAAAAGAAAAACAACACCTTAAAACGATTGCAGAATACAAAGCTACTGTCGACAAAGCTCTCGTTTCTCCCCAAGCATCAGATATCGAGAGCTTGAAATTTCTGCAATTGAAGGTTTCACAATTAGAACAAGAACTCGATGAGGCAAAGCATGAAAAAGAAAGGGCTGAGAATAGGGAAACAGCAAAGCTGCAATGCAGGAACACAATGATTGAGCAGATACAAAACACTCTTAAAGAGAAACAAGATGAAATTAAGTCACTGCAAGAAGTGATTAGAGTAACTACCACTGGAAGGCAAGTTCTCATCCAAGTAAAGGAAGTGATATGGAGAGAAATAAATCAGAAAATCTCGACAGTTCAATCCTATGTGGTGATTCTCTTAGATTGCGAGAAAGGAATAATCAGAAGCACTAATTTGGAGGCCAAAAGTACTTCTTTTGTGCTCGAAGAAAGAATGAAACATATAGATCAGCTTATTGTTTTTATTAAAACTCTCGAAGACAACACTTTGACTCAGATGAGCCTTCCTAAAAGGGACAAGTGTATTTTCTCCTTATGCATGATCAAAGAGAAACGTATCTCTATGCAGCTCATGAAGCAAGAATTTGAGAGAGCTACTAAGGAAATTGAAAATTTCATAAATGATTGGAACTATTTGGGCAGATTCGGAGTCCCTTCCTTTTGGGGGAAGGATAATTGGTTAATATCAAACGAAGAGTTCCACGATAAACTAATGGCTATTGACCATGATCTCGGCTACTTATCGATACACAGTGACGAAGTTGTTTCACCTCATTTGGTTATCAACGCCCTATGACAAGTTGATCCAAAAACCTCCATGCGGCTCGCTACCAGATCAGATCAAAGTTAATAGTGGCAATAACCAAGTACAAGAATGTCCCCTGGCTAGCACCAGCCGATTGGGACAAAATCGCAAAAGGTTAGGAAGCGCGTGAACCGGAACGTCACCTTGGAACAAACTGCTTCCAACACTCCAGCGATCCAAGCAGTCCAGCCAGTGCAATCAGTTACAGATCAGCTAGAGGATTGGGCTGAAGTCTCAGATGCCTATGGCAAGAATGCGTGGATCTCAAAGCCCATACCCTGCTGCCACATCCAAAAGGGCTAAAGCATCCAAATCACAGAGGTGTTCGTAAGAGTTTAATTTATTTACCTTTAATTGAAGTTATTTTACTTTTAATGTCAGTTAACTTGAAGATGGTTATTATAAACGGTTATTTTGTAAATTTTATTTAAGATATTGTTTCTCGCTCAAAGGGGGTCGATGACAAAAGAAAAAAAAATCACGTTATTGGATTTGAATGTACTTGATACACAGATCTACTGTTGCTAGAATAATATACGCATGCATCCTTAATAAATCACCTTTCTGCTATACGTATGTGTTTACAGCAGTTTAGAATGTTTTGAATGTCGGACTTGTTTTGTATTTTGTAACATTCGATTAATTTAGTTGCCTGGTTTTTTGATATTGTCGAATCCAGTGATTAAAATATCGTGCAATTTGATTGAAGTTTAAGTCCCATGAGCTTGCCTCTAGAACCAAAGAGTGGACACTTACTCAATAAACTTTAAAATTGTTGTGTTTTGCTTTTATTTGTTGTGTTAACAATAATTTTGTGTTTATGATATGAAGAGAATCTTGGACTGATTATGGTGCAGTGCTGATTGGTTACAATATTATTATCCTGATATTTATTATTAGTTTACGATTTATTATGGGATTATCCTGAGAACGAAGGGACGACTGCACTTTCTACAGCATTCTCATCATTTTATCAGTGAGATAATGTTTGTATCTCAAACATCTACACATATTCATGTTATTTTCCTTCTATGTTTGTGTTTATTCTTTTTTTTAATCATTATACTTTTGAGTATTTATCTTTGATGTATGAGATATGTCATCCATCAATATTTAGTTGTTTTTAAATTTCTTTTGTTTACGCCGCTTTATACAACATCCCCTTCTTATCAAAAGTTGATCCTATTTTATTTTCCTGTTGAAAAATTGTGTAATTGCAGCCAGGGAATACCCCCTGTAGTGTACAGGAGAGCAGCACGAAGCACCTAAAGAAAGAGGATTCTGTTATCACTCTGTAATTTATTAAGGTTGTGAAAGAAACCCAGAGGTAACCACAGAAACACTTTTAAGTTTAGAAGCTAGCCCTTCTAAACTCAGATAGGGATCTCTCCGCTAGATTTAGCTTTGTTTGATTTAGGATTTTCGGCTAGTTCTTCAGTTCAGAGTTTGGCTTTTTGAATTGTTTGGTTGATAGTGTAAGAAGAAGCCATTGGAAAATGGAGTCAATTAAGTTTCAAGTTGATTAATGGCAGCAGTGACAGATAAGTTTAATAGGGCAAGGTAGGCAAACTTATTAGATCTTATGAGCTTTGTGAGATGATAAAGATGGAAAGTTTAAGGATCCATTAAACATAGAGCAATTAAGAATTCTGGTGCTTAATTTCAGTGGAAAACATTAACTTTGTTCAGAAGCCAAAATTGAGTGTACTGAAATAAATTCAGATGCTTAATTTTCTTTGAACAAAATAGATAAGAGAAACATATGAATTGACAGAGAAGAACACATTAACAAGAGAAGATAACTTCACCAATAACTCTGACACAGGAATCCTGAAAAAGCTTTCTGTATTACTGAAAATTTGTCCACATGAGCTTAGGGAACAACTTTACATCATAAGTCTATTTCTTCATACAAGTCCCAACCACTATTACTTCGAATTATAAGTATTTATACAAAATTATCAAAAAATATCTTGAGTGAAAACCTCAAAATCTTTTACAAAATATCCTAAACTGTTTGTAAAAATAGAACAAAAATATAGGACCTCTAAATTGTTGAAACTTCTTGGCACTATCTTTGAGCATTGTTGGTGATAAGGAAGAGCAAGTCGAAGTTGATAGCAAGTCTAACTTAATGAGATGGCATCCGAGTCACTAACTTTCCATGAGATTTTTCCTCCCAAAATTCTGAAAAATAGGGTCCAGTGATCCCTTTGAATATCTCAATCCATGATAGCTGTGAAAAAACTGAGAGAGGTTTTTGTAGATGAGTATGTCACCAACAAAATGAAAAACCTCTTACAGTTTTTTTAACTTCATTTCCACCTATTCGGAAACCACATTTTAAAATAGTGGCTAAAACAGAAAAATTTTGGAAATTATGCCTTCAAATATTCATCCGAATCTCCCAAACCATAATAGTTGTTAGAAAATTTAAAGAGGTTTTTTTAAATGGGTCCATTCCGAACAAAAACCTCTTTCGGTTTTGAGAAATTCGTTCTCATTTGTTTTTAAACCATGCATGAAATTACTGTGTTTTATAGGAAAAAAACATGGTTTTAACTAACCATTTTCCAACTCAGTGCTGACTTTAATTGCCAACGTTCACTGTTGATTTGGCGTGAGTTGGATGAAACGGATATATGATGTGGAGGCGGGGAATGATGTGGAGGCGGGTGGTGACATGGAGGCGGGGAATGATGTGGAGGCACATGGTTGATGGAAATAATTGACGTGTGAGCGCAAGAGAAAGGCACGGGAATGGAGCGATAAGTGGGAGCGAGAAAGCGGAATTCGAAGGGGGGTTGGGGTTGTAACCAGTTTTAGGCCAGGGGGGGTGGGGTTGCAAAGTAATGAGAAACTGCCACGTCGCTGATTGATTCCGCCTTTTCGGAACCCTCCCCCCCCCCCCCCTTCTTCCGGCTATTAAACAATGGAGGGGCTTGGGGGGGGCGAAGATGATCCTCCATCGTTGATCCGAGCGGGTTGGATCGTGACCGTTCCTTAACGCACATTGTTTATTACATAACGACAAAATGTCATGTCCAAAAACACTTTATTACAACTTTAACTAATCGCGAAAAAGATGCGATTAATTAATATAAACACTATTAATTCATCTATAATGCCGCATTTTGATTTGCAAACCTATTTTTTGCTTTCTTGGAAATAATTTGCAGAATAAAACATTATTTACAATATCATCATATGAAAATCAATCAATTGATCCTATGAATCATAGGACCCTAACATAGGCTCCAACGGGGATGGCATCCTCCTTGTGAGGTGCCAAGAACGTTATAGACTAGTAGCCTGATCCATTGGGTTAATCCAAAGCCTGCAACATGCTCTACAATGACACCACTGCAACTGAAAACTAATTGATTATTTGTTCTAATCCTCCAACTGAATCAAATCCATTCTTCAAACTGAAATTTGAGTTGTATACTTGAAAACTGAAAAATTTGTTGCAAACTGAAACTGAAGATGTTGAAAAGATGCTTACAGTATTGAGCTTATTGGCACATAGCAACCTACCCTACACTACAGAGAAGCTGCTGAATTAAATGACACAACAATGCCAATGAAGCCAGTCAAGTAGCTGCTAAAATAAGTGGATTACATGACTGCGCGTCAACAAAATCAAAGCTGGGAAATGTAGTAACAATGGCAACTGACGATGGATCTGGTTCTTACAGTGAAAACATGGTTGAAAACTCAAACTGAAAAAACCCTCCATGTAGTTTGTTGCGGGATCAATAAAGACATGATTTATTAGTTTACCCTCCGGGTATTCAATGATCAGTTTAACATGGCTGAGTTTTCCAGTTGTTTTCTCGATATTAAACCACAATTTAAACTGTATAGTGTCAATCTTGTGTTCAAAAACAGAACATTCATCAATCTGAAAATCAAAGGGCAGTACAATCTCCCCTTGTCTTGGCAAAGGAAGATTTTCAAAGAACTGTTTCGGATCTTGGAAACTGTAGCACTGAATCTAAGTATCTAAGAGTTCAATATCCTTCTCAAGTCTTTCAACAAATGACTCAAGAAAACAAACTTTAATTTCGGACAAAGATTTACATGATATCAAATAATAAAACATGGTCGTTGAAAAAACTTCATCAATTTGATAATCCACAAACTCGTCTCAGAATTCTTTTAAAGTTTCAATTGAAAGAGAAACTTTTACATACCCTGACATCGTGACTAATGCAGCAACCAGTTGTATAATTTAAGCTCTGGATTCTTCGATCAATGGAGTTCGCCATGAGTGTTCTACAATATGGATTCTTTAACAATGGAAACGCCATGAAAGCTTTGAGCTCTGGATTCTTGAACATGGAGTCGCCAGGTGAAAAATTCCGCCTTACTGTGTCTGACTCACTGTCCACTACTGTCAATCAAGTCTGATACTAGATACTCTTTTCTGAGGAAGATTAAACCTTTCGTCCCTAGTATGGTCGCCAGAATGTTATGACTCTGTAATTTCCTAAGGCTGTGAAAGAAACCCGGAGGTAACCACATAACCACTTTTATGTTTAGAAACTAGTCATTCTATCTAAACCCAGAGAGGGATCTCTCTGTTAGATTTGGCTTTGTTTGATTTAGGATTTTAGGCTAGGTGGATTTTTATGAAACCAATTGGAGGTATAGGTGGAATAAGCAGGTGGCCACCAATATCCACTTGGATCATTGGCCCCCTTTGACCTTTAGAGAAATTCAACATGCTAGAAAAATATCGACCCAAGGAAACGTGACTCCTCCACCTATAAATCAGCCTCCTTTTCTTCACCTGTACTCCCCCTTGTGCACTAAGGAATTCAGCCTTCCTCCTTTGTGCAAACCCTTAGCTAGAAAACTTGGCTTCTCATTGGTGTTGGCCTCCTCCTCTAATATCTACTCCACAAGCTCAGCCTTCTTGAATTCCTCTCTTGACATTACCTCGTTGCACACCTTTCCCTTCCCTTTAGTCTTTGAGTCTCTCACTCCTTGAGAAAATCGCTCTTTCAATCACAACGTGTCTTTCACCTCTCCCTTGGGCTTAATTTATAATTTCATTAATCCAAATCCCTACCCTCAATCTCCTAACCATGGATGGCTGGGAGTAGATCCTAGACCTCACTTGAGATCAACGATAGAGATTATATCTAAGCCACTTAAATAATTAAATTAACTATCCTTAAGAACATGGCTCAATAGTCAATAGTAATTGATAAATTAATTAATGTACTTTTCCTAGGTTAAACTTAGGAAAGAAATCATAATAATCACTTACTCCTCATGAGCAAGCACCTAAAGAGGCAATTTAACATCTTTTGCATGCTTGACACCTAGCCTATGTAGAAGCACATGTATGAGCTATAAACATCTATAAGGAAGTGTCCCACAAGGTTGAGGGAATGGTCAACTCACTCCCCACACCCCCTCTTTTTGAAAAAATAGATCAAACACACTTTGAAATGTTTTGTCGAGTTGCATGACATGTTTCACAAAAAAGGGGGCTTGTGGGTACCCCCCCCCCAAAAAAAAAGCAAGATGTGTTTCAAAAAAAGGGGTTTGTGGGCATCCCCTCCTAAAAAGCGAGATGTGTTTCACGAAAAGGGCAACTTGTGGTCATATCACCCCCCCACCACCCCCCCAAACCACACTCTCAATTTTTTTTTGCAAAATGCATAAAAACTTTAACAAAGACATAAACAGTTTAAATCAAAAAAAACTTAGTGAACTACTTAACTTAATCCACCTTTACCTATACATCTCTCTTGTTTGACATTTACAAGTCATTTAGCATTTGACGTAGAGATAGCAGTGAACCACAATTTGTCATACCTACCAATGAGCGTGACTCTAACACAAATAGTGACAATCCCATTGATAGTCCCTAATGCCTTCATACAATAAATCGATGTAGAGGACCAATCAATGGCATTAACTCGTTGATGTTCATTTCTTTTAGCTACTTTTAGTTTTCATTGTTCGTTGTTAATTCACCTGTAACTTTTGAATTTAGATAATGATAGCTAAGTCTTTGATGTTAAGAATTGAACGCAAGCAAGACGAGACAAAATATGGCAAGAAAGGCTTTATGCCATCTTCAACACATTGTTTTGATCTCAAGATATGAATTTATAATACAAGACCTTGACCATTCTAGATCTAAATCCTACTGACAAAACTCATCAATGGATCATAACAACACCTCATCAACTATAAGTATTAACAACTCATATTAACATGGTCTCAAACTTTGTGATTGTCAAGGAACTCGCAATCTAACATTTGACTTGCCACTCTTTAGTATATTTGAGTAGTTTAATTTGTTATATTAGACTTTAGTGTATACTATTTAATATTATTTAGTACTAATTATACTTTGAATCAATGTATTTCATATTGCTATAAGTTATAAATTTGAACTTTTGATGTGCATGTATCATTGATTCAATGCAAACTATGAAAATAACAATGGTGACCGATGAAATATGTTTTTATCATTTACAAATTTGAATTTAGTATGCACATTGCATAAAGATAATTTACATGGGATGAATTGTTATTGTTGGGATTTTCATTACTTCTATAATTTTAGAGATGGAGCCCCCTATTCCAAGGACCCTCACATCACCCATCCCCCATAAACTTCCCTAAGATTTGGGGGTATCTCCACACATCCCAAATTTGTGTTTCCCTACTCCCGCACACCAAAAACTTGGGGCAACATTAGTATTGAGATTGTTTTTGTCAAGATAGAAGTTGCTACCACTTATGCACAAGTAGACTTAGCGCAAACAATAGAGAAGAAACATCAATGATTTTTATCAAACTTGATATTTCAAAAGCTCTCCCTACAATAAGCCCAATTTGAAAAGGCTACGACTTCCCAACCTCTTAATTACACGAACAAAAATCAAAGTTTGAGTGTTTCAAAGATGAGGAAGAATTGAGAATTTGTAAGCCCTGGTATGGCAATACATCCCAGCCTAAAAAATTTACTTTAGTGAGACTATGTTTCAATTAGCATTAGTTTTAACTTACCTTAGGCAAGCCACAAGGACCAATTCCCTAACCCCAACAACAATCGAAGTTTGAGTGTTTCAAAGACGAGGAAGAATTGAGAATTTGTAAGCCCTACCTAAGATGGTATGGCAATACATCCAAGTATAAAAAATTTGCTTTAGTGAGACTATGTTTCAATTAGCATTAGTTTTAACTTTACCTTAAGCAAGCCACAAGGACCAATTCCCAAATACAATGATATGTGATACTCTCAAAAGGAGACCGAGACTATCAAGCACATAACTTCCATGTAAAAAGCTCAAGAGGAAATTTAATCTTCCCAACTCTAGCAATGCAATTATGGACAAATACAAGGACATATTTCCCAACATTTTTAGTTTTAATCTAGGTATCTTGTCCGCTACAAAATGGTGAAGAGATAGGGTCAAAAGTTGTTCAATTACCTTCACCAAATTCTCCTCAACAAGTTCATAAAGTTGGTTGCTCAAATTGACCTTGAGCAAACGAAAATTGTGTTCCTAAGGAACATGTCTCTAGTCAAGGGAAACACATCAAACATATATCGTCCTATCTCGAGGGACGTGTCTCAAAACCGAAATGCAAGAAGGAACCCACAACAAAACTCAACGGACATCCCCTTGAAACAAACCGAAATTTTGACCAGTGTTCCACGGGGACGGCCCCCCAGATGGATGATGCGTTTCCTCACTTCCCCACGATCCCGAGATGGGGAAACTCCTAGGGAAATGTTTCCCCACATCCCCTTTTTTGGGGAAACTCGAGGAAACTCCGAGGGGAATTGTCTGGTTACGAAAAGCGTCCCCCCACATCTCCCCAAAATATTTTGCTAATAACAATTAAAAACAAAAAAAAAAATTGCAAATTTAATATAATTAAAATAAAATGAAAATAAAAACTAAAGGATAAATTAAAACTTCAAAACATAATCATTCACATTTCTCATTCATTTCTCATTAACCCTACAATTTTACTTTGCTGCCCAACATTTTCTTTCTATTGTCGCTCAACATTTTACCTTGTCGCCTAAGATTTTCCTGTTGTCATCGCTCGACATTTTCCATCTGCAATCTGTTGTGATTCAGATTTACCATCCACTGGGGGCCTGAGACATTTGGAGTTGCGATTTTCATTTTGTGACTTGGAGTTGTCGGATTGGAGCTGCAATTTTCATTTTATGACTTGGAGCCACCAGATTGGAGCTGCGATTTATAATGTCTAATATGAAATGGGGATCATATCTAGATGTACATTTCATAGTTATGAAGATTTACTATTTACTAATTTAGTTATTGACATATTGTTGGGAATTTATTTTTTTTATTTTTATGTATTAAATTTTTAATAATTTTTTAATTGTTATGACTCTAATGTCCCCCCGTTTCCCCAAAATTTCCCGTAATTTTGGGGTTTCTTATATACGTCCCCCTTGTGCATATCCCCGCTCTTGCGTTTCCCCATCCCAGAAACTCGGTGTAACATTGATTTTGACATTCAAATCCAATGTTAAGTATTTTTAAAGTCTTATTTGCATCCCCAATGCCCAACAATTTGATTTTAGATTTGAATTGCATTTCCATGCCCTATGATCTATTACATGTATTTGTCCAACACAATATCCTAAGACTTTAAAGTGCATATCTCATACCCAACTAGCGCTAGTGTCTGTAATGTCCTGTCCAAATTGATGGACTAATAAAAGAGAAAATAGCCTATCCAACCCTGTATCCTATAGTCTTGATAAAGGAGTAAAAACCCATTTTTTCTTATGTTGGGGCAACATTGAGAAAAAGTTGTGTCAGCGAGGGAAAAAAAAGCCCAAAATTGGGGGTTGCACTAACAACCCCTCACATTTTAGAGCCCATGGAAAAATCTATAAATAGAGAGGAGTTGAGATCAAATGAATCAACATCAATTATGGATCAAATCATCTGTTTTCTTGAGTTATAGCTCTAAGGGTCTGAATACCCCTTTTCTTCTACTAATTTCGGTGGTGAAAGATTCCACCCTAGTTACTTCTATTTTCTCTTTTTTCTACTTTGTTTTGGCGACAGGAAATTCTCAATCCAAGGAGCAGCGAGGTATCTTGGGGAAAATCTGTGACAAGACAAATCAAGCTACCCTGAAGCTCAACGAATTTCTCTAAGGTTAATTATCTGGAACAGATTGAAGTTTTTATGGCCAAATCCTTGCAAAAACTCATCTGAAGCAGGTCACAATTCCTCTGACGCTGGTAGAACGAACATGAGGGAGAAAACGTAATTTTTTGAGGCAACCAAGACCCCTGTTGAGCGAGTCTGAGGCAGAAAAAATAGAATTTCTGAGGCAACCAAGACCTCCTAAAGCCAGCAAAGTGGAACTCTTGAGGCACCCGAAAATTCATCTGAGGAAAGAAAGACGAAATTCTTTGAATTCTTGTGCAAATTCCTCTGGTACAAAACAATACCATTTTTTCAAGCGGTCCGAAGGTTCTGAGCACATATTCTTGAGGTTTTTTCGAGTGAGTTTATTAGAGATTGTTGAAGACCGAACCTCTTGGAATAATCACAAGCTCTAAGTCAGATTTAAGAGAAGATTCCTGAGGCAACTAGAAGGCAAAATTAGTAGATCCTAGAAGGCAAAATTAGTGACCCTCGGTTAATATTCTTGTAACAAACTCGGGTTGAGGATATTCATCAACTCTTTTGTCCATAATTCACAAGGGATTACTAGCTATTCTTGTCTGTGAGTATGTACACACAGTCCATGTCATTGTTAGATAGGACAAAGTTCTCATTGGATACATTTTGTTGGATTTGGTACTTACTGTTGACTGGCTAAATTACAAATATTGTTGGATGAATTATTGCATTATATGTGATTAGTTGAGCAGTGATATTGTTGTGGTACTTATCATACTGTACTATTGAAAAACTGTTGTGACATTACTGAATGGGCAAAAGAATATTTATTGAGAAATCCTAGCTCTCTAAGAAAAAACCCACCGGAAAAAATATTCCTAAATTATTACAGTGGAATCAAAGTTGAGCATCCTTCCAGCGCATGAGTACATGAGCCTTGCATGCTTCCAGAAGATACCAGCAACATCACATTAAGGAGGAAGAGGAACACCCATCGTTCAGCGATGGGAGATAGAGCAGGGCAAGGAGAAAGGATACTAGCATCTTATTAAATGCAATACTCCAGGGGTAGCAGCAAATGACCATGGGCTAATACCCGGGCTATTTCTTGTTGCCCTTGAATCAACTGTTGTCACACACTGACACCAAGGTAGCCAGCATAAGAAGATCCAGGGCATTACTTCCTCAATTTACAAATAATCAAGCAACAGCAACCCAAGAAGCAGTTGAACTAAATGGACTCTTTGACAAATACGTTCGGGAGTTTGCAACACTAGAAGAGAACACTGAAGCAACTATGACTTTCCAAGAATATAGTAACATCAAATACAGAAATAGACTTTGGGACAACCTAACTTTGATCTAACACACAAGGTAAGTAAAATTTCCCTCCCCTCATTTGATGGATCATCTAAATGTTCAGCAAGAGCTTAGGTGCAAAAATTGGACACCTATTTCAGGTTCAACCCTATGTTGGAAGTGGATGCTATCCAATTCACCACACTACATCTAAACAGAGAAGCACATGACTGGTGGTAGCATGGTTTGGTTACGTTGGGCCTTGCATATATCACTTCTTATGTAGACTTTATGTAGAGATTGATAGAGAGATTTGATTGAAAGAACCCACACATACACTTTAGAGAATTGGCACAACTCACACAGACAAGGTCACATGAAGAATACATCTCAGAATTTGAACGAACTGTTGTAATGGTAACAGACATATTTGAAGAAAGACTAGTTATGCTCTTCACGGAAGGACTAGTCGAACCCTTACAGGTTGGGTTAAGGCATTTGAACCTACAACTCTTTGAGATGCCATTAAGAAGACTCGTGATATGGGGAATGAATCAACCAAATCGAAGGCCCCACTCAAGTCTCTCGTCCCTCAGAAAGATAAGGAGAAGAAGCCCTTCCAATGTGATTGTCCCAAAAGCGACAAGTTGGATGAGGAAACCCGAAGTAAACTAAGGACGAAAAAACTTTGTTTCACTTACATGGAGCCATGAGAGCCAGAACATTGCTATTTAGGCATAGGAAAGATCGACTACATCAAAGTGGTCTCCGACAATGAGGACAAAGAAGGTGAACCCACCCCGAATGATGAGCCCAAAGAAAGAACAATCCCATTAGGAAGCTAAAAAAGAAGAAAAGCCACGTGAAGATAAGAAATCTTGACCGCAAGTTAAGATTGTGTTTCTATCAATAACCCCTAGATATTACACCTTCAGGATCGGGGGAGTCGTCAAGGGACAACGCATCACAACTTTGGTTGATGAGGAAGCTACACACAATTTCATTGATGCAACGTTAGTAGCAAAGAGAGGGCTTTCCACAGAGTAATACAAAGGCCTTGATGTGATAGTAGTGGATGTGTACAACTTGGATTACACAAGGACGATCCTAGGTTTGAGCATAACACTTGATAATTACACTTTCACTAGTGACTTTTATGGAATAGATCTTGCAGATATCAATATGGTATTTGGGGCTCAATGGTTGTATTCCTTAGGAAAGCACACTATGGACTACCAAGCAATGGAAATGGAGTTTAAAACCCCTAATGGAAGCAAGGTAGTTTTGAGAGGCATGGCAAATGGTAGCCCACAAGTCATTTCCACCAGAAGAATGGAGGCCATATTTAGACATGGAGATGTAGCATATGCCACAAAATGCATGATTGCAAGCCAAAAGACACCCAGCAGTAGCAACCCGCGGTACAAAGCAGACATTCAATGAGCGTTAGACAAGCATTGCCAAGTATTCAGTGGTATTCCCCCAGGATTGCCTCCTAAAAGAGGATTTGAACATACTATAGAGTTGGAAAAAGGGGCCACGCCCGTAATCACTACACTATATCGACACCCAAAGAAATTTAAGGACGAGATAGAAAAGGAAATCCAAGAATTGCTAGCAATGGGCCACATCAAACCCATCTCAAGTTCATTCGCCTCGTCAGTGGTTCTGGTTAAAAAGAAGGATGGAACGTGGAGGATGTGTATTGACTACCAAATACTCAACAAAAAGACCATCAAGAAAAGGTATGTTATTCCTAGGATCAATGAGTTGCTAGATGAGCTACATGGAGCACTGTACTTTTCAAATAGAGATATCATCAAATCTGGGTTCGAGAGCAAGACGGGCCGAAGAAATGACATCTTGCATTAATAGCATCTTCAACAAGTAGTTGAGGAAATTCTTACTAATATTTTTTGACGACCTTCTCATATACAATACGACATGGGAAGATTACTTGGGCCACTTGGATGAAATTTTGAACATAATGCAAAAGCAATCACTCTATGCCAACGCATCAAAATGCGAATTTGGGATGAAGAAGATTCTCTATCTTGGACACATAATTAGTGCAAAAGGAGTGTAGGTACATCACGAGAGGATTCAGGCAATATTGGACTAGCCAACACCCAGGCGAGGATTGTTTGGATTTTGTAGCTATTACTGACAATTTGTCAAGGGTTTCTCTCAACTAAAGTGCACCATTGACATATTTGACAAAGAAAGGAGTGTTCAGATTGATAGAGGAATTAGAAAAGACATTAAATAAACTCAAGGAAGTAATGAGCTCATGTCCAGCGCTAGCACTCCCCGACTTCAGTCAACCCTTCGTATTAGAATGTGATACATCAAAAGAAGGAATAGCAGTGTTAATGCAGAAGGACCATCCAATTGCTTTCGAAAATCAGAAACTCCATGAGACAAAGTGACTTTACTCCATGTATGACAAGGAAATGTTGGTTATTATGGACACCTTGCCAAAGTTCAGGCAATACTTGGTGGGAAACAAGTTCGTAGTGAAGACAGACCACAACAACTTGCACCATTTCTTGGAACAAAAAGACTTGAACAAATGACAGCATAAGTGGATAAGCAAGGTCCAAGCTATGATTTTGATATTGAATACGTAAAAAGAAAAATAATGGCAGATGCACTCTCCATAAAACTAGCAGCATGTTCTCTCATGGAGCGCACAGAAGACTGGAAGCCTTACCTCTCGATGGAATATTTCAAGGACAACTTTGCCTATGTTCTGACACACGAACTCATTTAAGATGACAAGTACAAGATAGCGAATGATATGATTTACTATAAAGGTGGGATATACTTGGTTCATGAATCTACACTGAAGGAAAAAAATCTTAAGGGCCGCACATGACATACCATCAACTAGACACCGAGGATTCTTTAAAACTTATCGACAAATCAAGTAGCGGTTTTCATGGAAAGGTCATAAAGATGACGTATTAAAATACATTAAGGAATGCATTATATGTTGACAAAATAAGGTCGAGCACACGCATCCTGTAGGCTCACTCCATCCTTTACCAATTCCAAAGCAAAAACAGGAAAGCATCTCAATGCACTTCATTACCGAACTACCCAAAGCATAAGGCAAAGACTGCATCTATACAATTGTTGACAGGTTGACAAAATTTGCATGTTTCTTTGCGATTCCAAACAATTATTCAGCGAAACAGGTAGCAAAATTGTTCTTCAAAGAAGTTTTTAGACTTCACGGACTACCTAAAAATTAAGTCACCATGTTCGGGAAACAAAATCCTTGAAATTCAAAGTTCACCGAATTTGATTGCCTGCCGAATTTATTCGATTAGATTCGCCGAACATAAAGGTGAACAAAAACCTGAACTTGAATTGAATATGAACTCTAACTCAAACACGACCAAAATTACAAAAGTCACAATAAAATTGATGAAATTCGTTTGTGTTTGGGATATTTTCGGCAATTAATAATTATTTATTTTTTTTAAACTATAACCCTAAATCTACACCATATGCTTGCAATCTCGTTCTACCTCTTCAACCTTGCAATTGCGACCAGCTACAGCATACAGCACATTCCAATCTCTCGCGTGTCGGCCGCTGCATCTTGACAGGCATAGTGACGGCAATTGCAAGTTACAAGATGATACAGGTGATGCTATATTCGTAGAGGAGCGTACACTGATCCGATAGAACCATTGCAGTCAACATCCAGCTGATCTCAATGTGCTTTCATCGATATATCCAACCAAATTCAAACCCAGACGTATTTCTCTTGCATAAATATTAGATAACAATGTTTTCTTCCATTTCTTGTGTAGATATGCAACGCTAAAGATTAGATTTTAGGTTTGGGAGGCATAATTTAATCCCAGAGTCTTTCTTACTTAGTGCCTACATTTGTGGTGCACGTTGCCATTGAATTTTCAATGAATGTATTAATATATACGTAAATTAGAGTTCACGTTTTCAATTTATAGTTTATCCCAAATTTGTTTGCACGCTACCATTGATGGAGGAGTTGCCTCTTATCATTATTATGTCTTTGCTATCTATGAATTGTTTGTGTTAACATTGAACAATATATAAATAAAGCTAAGCATAGACAGATTTTAACACTTTTGTCTAGCGAGACAACCATGGATATGCTTTGCAGTTGTAATTAATGCTCTGTGATTGTTCCAAAATCCACTCAAAAATGGTTTAATGGATCTGAAATCTTTATTTAGATCTATTTCAGTTTTTGAACGATTCATGCTAAGTAATAGATAAAATTATATTTTATATTATCCTCCTAGTGATTTAGAGTTTTGTTTTGGCTTGTGGATATGCAGTGGCTCAACTTGGCAAAGGGCACGGTATTTTTATCTCTGTCGATTATTCAAATTTCTAGTATGTCGAACTTAATGCCGAATTTTATCCTCAAAATTTCAAGTGTCGAATTTTATTTGAATTTCAAAGTCGTTGAACTCGAACACAAATGCAGTGACTTAGCCTAAAAATATAGTCAGTAATCGGGATAGCAGATTTAAAGGGAGCATTTTAGCAAGAACTCTTCAAGCTAGTAGGGTTAGAATTGGACCCCAATGGATAAATGGATTGAGGGATACTTACGTGATTGGCCAGCAAAAGGCATGGATCAAATGGCTATACCTCGAGGAGCATTGTTACAACACTAATCATTTGTCAATTGGGTTGGCACCTTTCAGAATATTGTATGGTTATGAGGCTCCATCCTTTATTGACATTGTCTTCAAAGATAGCAGGGCCCTGTTAGCTAAAGATTGGATACAAGAAAGCCAAGATATTCTTAGGACACACTCAAAGAAAACATGGAGGCTGCCCAAAATTGGCAAAAGATGTATGCAGACCAGCATTGAACAGAACGTCGCTTTGAGGTAGGAGATCTCGTTTTTTTTTAATATTGCAACCATATGGCCAATCTACGCTCAAGAAAAGCGATGCAGAAAAGTTGAAGCTGAGGTTTTATGGACCTTACAAAGTTCTCCGAAAAATAGGAGAAGTGGTGTATGAGTTAGAACTGCCAAAAGAAATCTGAAATCATAATATCTTCCATGTTTCATGTCTTAAGGTGGTCATCGGACAGTAGGTCACTACTTCTATCAAACTACCCCCTTTGGATGAAGATGGACAACTAGAGCTAATCCCAGAAGCAATCATGGTTGTGCAAGAAAAGAAACTAAGGGGCGGAATAATTTCAGAATATCTTATTATATGGAAAAATCTTCCGGAAGAAGATGCCACATAGGAAGGAGAAGGGAAGGGTAGATTGTAATGTCCTCTCCAAACTATGTCACATGGTTTAGGTTCAAGTTGGACAACAATAAAGTTTGATTCAAGTTCGAATTTCTTAATGAGATTCGAATGAGGTTCGCCATTAAATTCGGATATATATATATATATATGTATGTGTTTGTGTGTGTGTGTGTGTGTGTTTACTTATATAACTTATATAAAATTATTTTTAAATTATATAAATAATTCATACCTTCTTTATGAATAATAAAGATAATGAATTTTAACCTAATTATATTATATTTTAAAAAATTAAAAGATACAATATATAAATAGCATTATGATTAAATTATATAATTATTTCATACCTCTTTTATAAATAATAAATATAAAAAACTTATATTATATTTTATAAGTTTAGAAGATACAAATTTATATAACATTTGTACTCACGAGCCTAACAAAATTTTGAACACGTCGCTCTTATCTCAAGCACTCAGTAGGTCAAGAGTAGAAAACGACCTCGCCCTCTACTTGAATTGAACGAGTGTTCTCCTCAAACCAATGGACGCATAAAAAGAATTATTCTTTGCAACTAATCGAGAATGACACTTTGCACGCGTGAATCGAGAATGACACTTTGACCAATGCTAAGTTGCAGTCGTGAGCTAAAACCAGCCTAGATCCATCTTAACTCTGGATCTATCAAGCGCCGAGAGAGATCAAATCTCTAGAGGTGAAAACCTCTTTTTTTGAGTGCAAAACTTGAGGAAAGGTTTGCACCTCGAGAGATTTGATCCCTCTCGACACTTGATAGATCTAGAGTTAAGATGGATCTAGGCTGGTTTCAGTCGTGTGCAGCCAAGGATAATCTATTGAACATATGATTAATTTTATCAATAATATGCAAATACAGATAATATAAATATAATGATTTTATATGTGCTAAATATGTCTGATATTTATCTAGTCGTTTTAATTTTAAAATTTTCTTAGTTACCTCAGTTTTTTGAGATGATAAATATTGTTAATAACTTTAATGACGAAATAATTATTTTGAATGCAAAGTGACAATGTAATAGTGTTGAATGATAGAAAATGAAAATAATAAGAATGTAGTCAATTACAAATAGTCTTCATTGTGATCAATCTCAAATTATTTTCTTTTACTATTCTTATTGACACCCTTGTTAGTTTTGTCATATTTTCATATCGATTATATGAAAAGGACAATTGAAATAATAAACCATTTAAATATTTAGCTTGAACTATTGTACTAAACATCATACATGTAGAAATTTCCTGTTTCCCACCCCGGTTTTCAGTTTCACCTTATTTCTCCAAATAGTTAAATGCCCTTTCCCATATCCTTACATTCAACAAACTGGAAAATATTTCTTTGCTGAAAACACAAATTCTGGAAAATTTATAGAATGCTGGAAAATGCAGAAATAAAAATCAGCAGATACAAACAGCCATTCAACACATGATAACACAGTGATTTTTGGTCAAGGTGACCCTGGAAAAACCCCCTACAACTCTTGGGGAAAACCAGTTCGAAAGCTCCTTATTTCTGGAAAATGCTTTTTACAGTGAGAGAAATATTCAGCAAAAAATCAGCAAGCAAACTTTTACAACTTATCTTGTTTTCCGTGCTTAACCACCACCTCAGCGTGTAAGCGATAAAAGCAGGACCGACCCAATAAATGGTGTACGGCCTCCTTGGTTTCGTGCCCAAATTCATGACCTTAAATCTTTGCTGTCATGATTTGTCTGAAAAGCGGTTGCAAACTGCCATAAATGTTGTTTTCAAATTCTCGATTGTGCAAAAAAGCTTGACAAGACTAATGCGGTTCTACCTGAGAAAATCTATTAAAGTCCGACCACCTTGTTGTCTGACTCCCTCAAAAAAATCGTGCACCAATAAGCAGGCTTGTCACATCCACCGATTTTAGTGCCCCAGCTTGTTTATGCGGCCCTCTTAAGCCGACCACTTCTTGTATGAATTTCTTGAAAATCATGCCCTGTCTGCCTTTCTTGTGTGCTAACTCCGTTGTCGGGACTGTTGAAACAACGCCTTGGAATGTGTGCCAAGTTGTTTACCTCCTTCTCCTCATGCCAATCTCCCTTGCTCTCTTTCTCTCCCTTCTCCCAATCTGCTCTTGAAAAGAATGAATGATCTTTTCTCTCCTTTTCCTCCTTTAACCTAACCCTAAGTGACTTTTGGGGAATCCCTAAATCCAATGGCTGAGATAGCTTTAGATCTAGGGTTGAGATTAAATGCTCATTTAAATCTCATTTTCTATTTTTTAACTCACCCCACTTTAATAAAGATCCACTTAGTCATGTATTTCCAAAGTCACTTTTCCCTTTCTAATTTAACATTGACTTTATTAAAGTCACTTTAAAATTAGACATAGTAACTTTATCACTTAAAGTCATTTTTAAATTAGATTTGACTTTATAACTTTATAAAGTCACTTTAGGAGAAAAATTAAATTCTTTTGGACACTTTTCCCTAGGCCAAAGATCAAAGCCTTAGGGAACCACCTGTCCTCCGGTAACCAAATTTCAACAATACATTGTCTCTCTTGCTCCTCAATATTAATAGGTTGATTTACTATAGCACAAATATTAATGTACATTGTTAATAATTTTGTGTGCTTACACTGAAATCAATGCACAATTTTAATCCAATCACTTTAAAATTAATGTACCATCAATGTACATCCAATTACATCAAATCAGAAATCAACGTCTACACTGAAATCAATGCACCTAATGCAAACAATCAAATAAGATTACAAAACAACATCTACACTGAGATCAATGCATCTAATGCAAGTAATCAAATAAGATTAGAAATCAACATCTATATTGAAATCAATGGATCTAGTGCAAGTAATAAAATAAGATTAGAAACCAACATCTACACTGATATCAATGCATCTAGTGCAAGCAATAAAATAGGATTATAAATCACCATCTACTTCCCTATCTCCCCCCTCAAACTACATCTCTCTTTCCCTCCATCTCTCCACTCTCTCACATCCTCCCTCTTCCTTCCTCTCTCTCCATTTATTTCCCACATATATATCTCCCTCTCTCTTCACCCTCCAACTATGTTACTATATCCCTCCCTCTCTCCTTCTCTCCATATCTCCTTATTTATCTCTTTATCTCACCCCAAAACATATACACACTCTCTCCATATATCCCTTGTCACTTCATCTGTCTCTCCACTTCTCACTCTCTATGTATTCCTTCTTCCCTCCCTCTCTCCCCCTCCAACTCCATCTCTCCATCCTTCTGTCTCTCCTTCTATCTCCCTCCCTCTCTCCTCCTCTCTCTCCTCTCTCTCTCTCTCTCTTTGCCCTCCAGTTTTCTCTCTTCCCACATAACTCTCTTCCTCTCTCTCATGTCCTCTCTCTTGTCCTTCCTCTCCTACCTTCCTCTATCTTTTCCTCTCTCTCTCTTTGCCCTCCAATTTTCTTTCCTCCCCCATCACACACACTCTCTCTCTCTCAACATCTACACTAAAATCAATGCATATAGTGCAAGAAAAATAGGATTAGAAATCACCATCCACACTGAAATCAATGCATCGAGTGCAAGAAATCATCTTCCCCCTCTCCCCCCTCCAACTCCATCTTTGTTTCCCTCCCTCTCTCCACTCTCTCAAATCCTCTCTCTTTTCCTTCCCCTCTATCCCTTTCTCTCCCACATCTATCTCTCTCTATATCTCCCTCTCTCTCCCTCTCTTCACCCTCCAACTATGTTACTATATCCCTCCCTCTCTCATTCTCCCTCCATCTCTCCTTATTTTTCTCTTTATCTCACCCCCAAACATACACATACTCCTCTATTTCTCCCTTGTCACTCCCTCTCTCTTTCCACTTCTCGCTCCCTATGTAAATACATTACTTTGGATCCAGCGTTTGATATTATCTGTATTTATAATGAAATCAATGTATCTAGTGCAAGTAAGAAAATAAGATTAGAAACCAACATCTACATTTATATCAATGCATCTAGTGCAAGTAATCAAATAGGATTACAAATCACCATATCAAAAATTTACATTACTTTGGATCTATCAAACTTTACATTAGAAATCACCATCCACACTGAAATCAATGCATCGAGTGTAAGAAATCATCTTCCCTCTCTCCCCCCTCCAACTCCATCTCTCTTTCCCTCCCTCTCCACTCTCTCACATCCTCTCTCTCTCTTCCTTCCCCTCTAGAGTCTATCCCTTTCTCTCCCACATCTATCTCTCTCTATCTCCCTCTCTCTCCCTCTCTTCACCCTCCAACTATGTTACTATATCCTTGCCTCTCTCCTTCTCCCCCCATTCCCTCCATCTCTCCTTATTTTTCTCTTTATCTCACCCCAAAACATACACATAATCTCTCTATTTCTTCCTTGTCACTCCCTCTCTCTCTCCACTTCTCGCTCTCTCTATGTATTTCTTCTCCCCTCCCTCTCTCACCCTCCAACTCCATCTCTATATCCCTCCCTCTCTCACCCTATCTCCCTCCCTCTCTCCTCCTCTCTCTCTCTTCCTTCCTCTCTTTCCCTCCCTCTCTCTTCCCCCATCTCTCTTCTCTCTCCCTCTCTCTCTTTTCCCTCCAATATTTAATGCAAGAGAAATAGAAAAATATGGTATTTGGCCCACTGTGTTAAATTTATATATGTAGGGAGAGAAGTGATTTTTCATTAGGGCCGACATTAGATTAATTAGATTAAATTTTAAATGTTAAATATTAAACATTATTTTTACATTTACGTTTACATGTTTATTGTTACCTGAGATAGGCAATGCATATAGTGTACTAAAATACCAACCTACTGATCCAAATTTATTAAATTTAATAATATTAATATTGTATCATAATAATGTGAATATTAGAATTAATAATAATATTAATATTAATATTAGGGTTAATAATGTTTTTTTGGCATGGTATTAATAATAATTTAGCCCATGGTATTTAGCTCAGGATTCACCTAAATAAAACCACTTTTTGACTGTTCCTAAATATAAATAGGATTATGGAGTAAATATAAAAAGAAGTTTTATTTATTTACCATACCTATGGTTTATTTATATTCTATTTATTTACCATACCTCTTTTATAAATATGGTATTTGGCCCATGGTATTCAGCCCATGGTATTAAAGTGGTACATTTCTATACACTCCGATATATCAAAAGTTTACATTAATTAAATTTAATAATATTAATACTATAATATAATAATGTGAAATTTGAATATCAGAATTAATAATAATATTAATATTAATATTAGGGTTAATAATGTTTTTTTGGCATGGTATTAATAATAATTTGGGCCATGGTATTTAGCTCAAGGTTCACCTAAATAAAACCACTTTTTGAGTGTTCCTAAATATAAATAGGATTATGGAGTAAATATAAAAAGACGTTTTATTTATTTACCATATCTATGGTTTATTTATATTTTATTTATTTACCATACCTCTTTTATAAATATGGTATTTGGCCCATGGTATTCAGCCCATGGTATTAAAGTGGTAAATATATCAAAAGTTTACGTTAGTCACATGACATCCACACATCTATATACACTCAAACATATCAAAAGTTTACATTACACACATTACATCTACACATCTCTATACACTCTGACATATCAAAAGTTTACATTACTCACATTACATCTACACATCTATATACACTCTGACATATCAAAAGTTTACATTACACACATTACATCTACACATCCCTATATACTGGGCTGTAGAGCGCCTCTCGGCGCAAAAATTGCCAGCCCTTCCTATACTAAAAAAAAGAACTGTTCTGTGAGCTTAAACCGAACCTGGCCGAACCTGAGGCAAATTTGAACATTTTGTTGAGGTTCACTGAAGTTCACACCTCAAGGTTCAAGTTCAACAAACCCTGTGACATTGTCTCCAAATTGATGGACTAATGGAGGATGAAATAGCCTATCTGATCCCGTAGGCTATAGTCTTGATAAAGAGGTAAAAACCCAATTTTTCGTATGTTGGTGAAACATTGGGCAAAAGTTGGGTCGGCTGGGGCAAAAAACCCAAAATTGGGGGTTGCACCCACAACCCCTCATATTTTGGAGCCCATGGAAAAATCTATAAATAGAGGGGTTGAGATCAAATGAATCGTCATCAATTGTGGATCAAATCATTTGTTTTCAAAAAGGTTCGTAGTGAAGACAATGCTTGGTGGGAAACAAGTTCGTAGTGAAGACAAACCACAATATCTTGCACAATTTTTGGAACAAAAAGACCTGAATGAACAATAGTAGAAATGGGTACGCAAGGTCTAGACTTATGATTTTGATATTGTATACATAAAAGGAAAAAAGAATATTATGGCCGATGCACTCTCCAAAAAACCAACAGTATATTCTCTCATGGAGCTCACAAAAGACGAGAAGGCTCACCTCTCAATGGAATATTCCCAGAACAAATTTGTCTGTGCTCTGACAAACAAACTCATTGAAGATGACAAGTATAAGGTAGTCAATGATATGATTTACTATAAAGACAGGATATACTTGGTTCCTGAATCTACACTTAAGGAAAAAATCTTAAGGGTCGCACATGACACACCAAGGATTCTTCAAAACTTATCGACAAATCAAGTAGCGGTTTTCATGGAAAGGTCTCAAAGATGAAGTATTCAAATACATCAAGGAATGCATTATATGTCAACAAAATAAGGTTGAGCACACGCATCATGCAAGCTTACCCCAAACTTTACTAATCCAAAGCAAAAATGGGAAACCATCTCAATGGACTTCATTACCAGAGTACCCAAAGCACAAGGCAAAGACTGCATCTATAAAGTTGTTGACAAGTTGAAAAAATTTGGACATTTCTTTGTGATTCCAACTACTTACTCGGCTAAACAGGTAGGAGATCTCATATTTTGAGATTACAACCATATAGGCAATCTACGCTCAAGAAAAGCGATGCAGAAAAGTTGAATCCTAGATTTTATGGACCTTACAAAGTTCTCCCGAAAATAGGAGAAGTGGCGTATGAGTTAGAACAGCCAAAAGAAATCCAAATTCATAATGTCTTCCATGTTTCATGTCTTAAGAACGTTGTCGGACAACAGGTCACTACTTCTATCTACCTACCCCCTTTGGATGAAGCGGGACAACTGGAGCTAATCCCAGAAGCAATCACGGTTGTGCAAGAAAAGAAACTAAGGAGCAAAAAAATTTCAAAATATATTATTAGATGGAAGAATCTTCCGAAAGAAGATGCCACATGGGAAGGAGAACAAGTTTTACAGCATCCCAATTCGCAATTGCTTGAGGGCAAGCAATTTCAGGAAGGGGAAATTATAATGTCCTCTCCAAATTGATGGACTAATGGAGAACGAAATAGCCTATCTGATCTCATAGGTGTTAGTCTTGATAAAGGGGTAAAAACCCAATTTTCCTATGTTGGGGCAACATTAGGGAAAAGTTGAGTCCTATGGAAGAAAAAACATGTCCTCTCCAAATTGATGGACTAATGGAGAACGAAATAGCCTATCTGATCTCATAGGTGTTAGTCTTGATAAAGGGGTAAAAACCCAATTTTCCTATGTTGGGGCAACATTAGGGAAAAGTTGAGTCCTATGGAAGAAAAAACCCAAAATTGGGGGTTGCACCCACAACCCCTCACATTTTGGAGTCCGTGGAAAAATATATAAATAGAGAAGGGCTTTAAGACCCCTCTCTTCTCCTAATTTCGATGGTGAGAGATTCCACCCTAGTTAGTTCTATTTTCTCTTTTTTCTTCTTTGTTCTGGTAACAGGGAATTCCCAATCCAAGGAGCAGCGACGTATCTCTTAGGGAAAGTTTATGACAAGACAAATCAAGGGACCCCGAGGCTGAACGAATTTCTCTAAGGTTAATTATCTGGAACAAATCGAAGTTCTTGTGTCCAAATCCTTGCAAAAACTCATCTGAAGCATTTTGCGATTACCTTGAGGTTGGTAGAACGAACTTAAGGCAGTTCAGACCCCCTATAGCTAGTTGGGCGAGTCTCAGGTAGATAAAATGGAAATTCTAAGGTAGACGAGACCTCCTGAAGCTAGGAAAGTGAAACTCTTGAGGCAACCGAAAATTCAACTAAGGAAAGCAAACCGAAATTCTCTTATTCTTGTGCGAATTCCTCTGGGACAGAACAATACCATTTTCTGAAGCAGTATGAAGGTTCTGAGCACATATTCCTAAGGTTTTTCAGGTGAGTTGATTAGAGACTGTGGCAGACTGAACTGCTTGGAATAATTGCAGGCTCAGAGTGAGATTTAAAAGAAGATTCATGAGAGAACTAGAAGGCGGAATTAGTAGATCCAAGACAGAATCTGTTAGTAATTTGAAGAACTCATCCCTGATCAGTGACCCTTGGTTAATATTCCTGTAACAAACTCGGCCCGAGGATATTCATCAATTCTTTTGTTCAAAATTCGTAAGGGATTACTAGTTATTCTTGTATGTGAGTTTGTACACACAGCCCAGGTCATTGTTAGATAGGACAAAATTCTCATTGGTTACATTCTGTTGGATTTGGTACTTATTGTTTACCAGCTAAATTACAAATATTGTTGGATGAATTATTGCATGATATGTGATTAATTGAGCAGTGATATTGTTGTGGTTCTTTTCATATTTTTGCTATTAAAAAATTGTTTGTGTTGTTACTGAATGGGCAAAAGAATATTTACTAAGAAATCCTAGCTAGCTGAGATAAAACCCGAGGGCGAAAATCTTCCTAGATTATTACAATGTAGAGGTTTATTCTATGGATTTTATGTCCAATTGTTATACAAAAGTCATATTTTTGTTTCTATTGTCTAGCAACTTATTATAAAGATTTAACATGTATTCTAGTGCCAAAATATAATCTATACACTTATTTTCCTTGAGATTAATTTAGTGCCAAAATATAGACTATACCTAAAAACTTTCCTCAAGATCATGCTTCCTACAACTTTACGTTCTTCGCCCAAGTTTAGCATAATCATATAAATTGCAGTGCGTTGTTGTTTAATGGTATAAATTTGTATTTTAAAGTATAAATTATAGGTTTTTATTGTTTTACATAAATTTATCATGTTTAAAAAAATTAGAATGTAGCGGGAAAGAGAGATACAATACACTCTCCCTATACCCCCATGCACCCTAACTTCAAAAATAATGTCTAGGTCTTCGCAACCATCCCAACACCTACACCTGCAAATATGGGCTATTTACAACAAAAACAAAAACAAAAAAATGACTCTAAACTTCAAGCTTTCAACTTGGTTTCTCAAGTTCAACAAAGTTTGCATAGCCCCAATCAAACCCAAAGGGGTCGTCTTTTCATGGTCCTTAATTTGTTGATTTTCTAGTGCGTCAAGACTAGTATAGTTTTTCAGAATTGATAATAACTTCCAATGATACAATTTAACTTCTTATAGCATTCCAATCATTAAGCAGTTACACATGAAAAACTTTAACCATTCACTTTCTACAACAGAGCAATAGAGATACAGTAAACAATAAACAAGAGACACCAATAATTAGGCTCACAGCCAGGGCAAAACTCACAAGGGGAAAACCCAACCAATCTTTCCTTATGAGAGAGAAATTATGTTCATCAAAAGTACATCAAAATATTCCAACTAGATTCCAAATCTGACCTCAATATGTCCAAGTCAAAACTAGTCAAAAGCGAGAGAGAAAAGTCAATTATGGTCAAGGTCTGATCTGCAACAAGAGGGCCAAATTTTAGCATGTGGAAGCTCTAAACAAGAGGCCGAAATTAATTCAAATCCTCAGTCACAATGTACCTCTGAAAACCTCAGTCAAAGCCTCAGTGAAGCCTACAGTCAACCCAAGTCAACGAGCCTAGAAATTAAGATAAATGCTTTAAAGCCCTTGTGAAGCCTGCGGTCAACCATTTGTAACAAAGTATAAATGCTTTAAAGTCACTTTTCTTCTCTTATCTCTAACATTGGACGAAGTTGACTTTTGGAGCCTCCTTGAGCAAGAAACAAAATCTGTCTTCACCATTCTCCTTGACTCCATATCCTCGAGTTAAATCAAGCATTGTTCCATCAAAGAGTGATCATTTCAACCCCTTTTTTACCCTTTTCCCTTTTTTTCTAGGTCTAGCCTCATTAGGTCACCTAAGGCATCAATTTCCCGGGGAACGGACCAAATGAATATTTCGATCTCCTAGGGTCTACTGCGCTGGTGGGTACCTTAGATCTCCTCCGAATTTGAAGGAAATCCGACAATGGAATCACGGGATATCTCAAGCCCTATCTCTGGGATCAAATTTTTCCCTGGTGTTCCTAAGGCTAGTACCTAAAAGGATTAATTTGACATCTTTTGGTGAGAATTCTTGTTTGATCCTTTCCCCTCACCTTGGCCAGGTTAAGAACATCGTTGATTTCCAAAATCCATTCCCTAACCTGGGCTGGGTACAATTGGCCTCGTGTGGTCCCATTCTTCACCAAAGACTATTTATCAAGGACTATTCGGTAATCCAAGTTCCCAAGGGATTTTAGGGATTGGGAAACTCCTTTGAAAGCCATATTCTTCTACCTCAACCCCCGAATCATCATCCCCTCTCCCTAGAAAATCAACTCCCTTGCTAAAAAAGCAAGCAAGTTCCATCCTTCATCCTAGCCTATGGAAAGGGTCTGAGGGTTCACTTCTCATATATTTTGTTGACATATCCTCTATAAGTAGCTTCCTAAAAACATTGTTTCTCCTCCCGTCGGTGAAATTTCTTAAAGAGCAAGGAGCCTTAGCTGGGGTGACAGTGGGCTAAGTCTCCATCGTTGCCCTTAAACTAGCAGTTGCCCTCTTAGGAACCCCTTTTAGGTCCCCTTGCTGGTTTGAGTGGTAACAGTCCCCAAACCTGTAAATTGTAGAAAGCAATGGACTGGATAATGAAATCCATGGGAGATCTTGGACAAGATGTTTTGGATGTTTTTGCAAAACAAATAGGTTTAAGAGGATTTGATAGACTCATATAGGATATGAAAATGGCTTTCATTGTCTCATTCTTATTTATCATGGGCTAGCTTTTGTAAGTCGATTTTCCACCTAATCAAGTAATTAAGTCCACGTAAGAGATGAAAACTTAATGTATGTCTCTGGATAAAGAGCAAAGGTTGTCTAGAAGTGGATATCTATTAATTTAGTTGTTCATTTCATTTTCTTGGGATTTTGGCCTCTAATTTCTTGTCTTCCACAAAGGTGGAAACTTTTGCAGATAGATTTCTATTTTAATTTTTGAAGCAAGGGAACGTTATTACTTCTGCTAATATCACTCCATCTTTCAAGATACACATATTGATTGTTAGGATGTGATTTCAAGTTGTATCATAGAGTGACAAACAAGCTTAAAATTTTCAATATTGGAATTGTTTCGCCTAATAACTTTGAGAGGCCAATAGAATAATGCACCTATACAATTGAGTTCAACAAAGACCCGACAATACTGGAAATAGAGCCATTGCAAGCAAAAACAATATTGGGTGAAAATCAAAGGCTTTCAAGAGCCTAGATATTTTGGTACAAGAATCATAAGTATATATCATATAACAATGGTGACAGTTAAATCGCATCCATTGGGCTTCCTACTCCAAGGAGCAAAGCAAATGAAAAGAACAAAGATCATGCTCCAACGATGCCCCATGTGATATGACAGCTCTATTACTTTTGTAACAATGTGATGACACTTACAACTAAAAGCCAATATAGCACGTTACCAACAAAAATTTCCATCTGAACCTGTAAAACTCCACAACACACTGATCTTATTGACACTCCCCTATGCTTGTTGGATTAAGATACAAATTTCCTCCAAGTTTTCGTTATCTTGCATGCAAATTTGTTATCTAATTTTGTTAAGACGAGTCAAATTAAAAATGAATAAAATGTGCGTTTTTTTATTCCTTTCTTAAAGTAACCAGCGATACGCTTTGAAGATTTACAGATAGCCATTCACATTTTCTTGACTAACGTATCCACCCGAAGATATGTTCATATAGAATTATTTTGCTGTGTCACCGGACACTGTCAAACAAAGTCATTATAGGTCTTTGGGAATTTCAAGCAACATCATTGCCCAAACAACCAACCCGGTTTAAAACAAATTATAGACTGGCCAATAGATATTTTAATACTGAGATTCTAGTTTAATAAGCTAGGTAATGGAGTTCAAAACTGCTTACAAGATCTAAGTGTGCCTACTTGCTTGTTGAAAGTCTTGTTTCTTTTAGTTCGGATGTCAAATGACCTCAATGCCTATTGCTGCGCTTGATCTCAATCTACTTTGTTCTATCGCCAATGGTCTTTGAAGCAGGATTAATGACGTAATTTCAAAGGTAGACACTTCAAAAGATTGCATCGTGAAGTTCCCACAATATCCTTTTGTTTGTGGGAGAGGGAATGTTGGCTACAGTCACTTACAGATGTCTTTCTGATATGCAGCTGCTATGAAGAACATTTCTCTGCAATCAAAGTCAAACAGGACTTGCACCTCGCCTCATCCGCACCATTCGAGGGTTTAACCTGGGTCTCCGTGATAATACAATCTCAAGCTTGATAACCGGTGGGAAAAATACTTATCTCAATGAATTGGACTCGACGGATTATCAAGTTACTAATTAAACCATTCGAGAATACGGAGACTATGAAGTCAATTATTACTATGAGATTTCAGATCTGAACATAAAATGTTACAAAGTAAACGTATTACAAATTTTATAACGACAACGAAGCCTTAAATAGGAATGTTAAATCATTGAACGCAAACTCAATCTTAACGACCGAAAACCCAACAATTACCAAATCAAACCCTTAAAAATCAACATCACCGTGGATTACCAAACAGGAACCTGTTCTGTTTCGAAGTAAAGAGAAGCTGAAATCCATTCTTGACAACCCGTTACTGAAATAAATGGGAAAAAGAAAATTTAAAACGACAGTTCACATCAAAAAAACGAGAAATGTTTAGAAATTTACCTGTATTTTGCCTTGAAATAGCCGATCGAGAGCCGATCCGTATCGTTCAAGAGTCTGAAACCAATCAATTAAAGCGTTCTATAACGATCTGAAATCATTTTTTGATGAATTGGCACTGAAATTGCCCAAAAGAAAAACAGAAAAACCCTCGTTTTCGCAGTCGCAGTACTGAAAGCCGAGCATTTGCTAAACTGAGGAGAAATAACGTAAATCCAGGAGGAAATCCAAAAGAAAGGAATCATTAAACGAATTAAAAGAAGAACTTATGTCCGCTGAAAAGTTCTGATACTCATGTCATAAGTCAGTATGCACCACACCTGCGTAATAACCTCCATTGAAATATCTAATGATGACAGTCGAGGAATAACTCGAATAATTAATGGGCTAATTTAAGGGGAAAGGATCGCGGATATTCCCAGATTTTATCTAATCGAAGCTGTTTTCCGGCCAACGGCAACATGACGTAAGAGGAATCCAACTTTAGTCGAGTTGTGATAGCGCCTTTTCATTTATTACTCCAATAACGATATGGATCGAATTGGGGCCTGGGTAAAGGTATATTTATATTCTATTTTTTTATTAGGTGAAAATTATATTAAAAAGTTAGAGTTTGATATGTGTTATACAAATTTTGACTTGTTTTTAATGGTTAAGATTATTCAAATTTTTGAATTTTGAAAAATATAGACAATAGATAATTTTGACTTTTTGGAAAAATAACTTTTGTGGAAAATAAAGTGATTTTAAGTATTTTTATTTAAAATTATTAATATTTATAGAGTTATATTTTTATTATATATTGGAACAATATACATTAATCTTTCTTTTGAATTTAGGTAATTACAAGATCTAAAAATTTAGATATATTGCCCGTATATTACCCTAATATAATATAACTCTAAAAATATTGATTACCAAACTTCATCATTCCATATCTTATTTTTTTACATGAAATAAAGTTGTCATTAACATTAAGGGAAAAGACAAAGCATGTGGTCATATTATATATATGTATATTTTTATGTTGCTTTTCACTTCTGTAAAGGGTTAAATATATGCAATGTATTTTTGGAATGAATTGCAATTTGGTGAGAGAAAGTCATTTCCCAATTTTCGCCAATTTCTAAGAAAAAAAATTTTTCTTCTTATATACCTTTAAGGGTTTTGCCTCATTTCGATTGGTTTAAATTTTAAAATTATCAAATACAAATTTGGATCAATTAAAATTATGATTTCTTATTTTATTAGACTTTAATAATTAAAAGTAAATTTGTTATATAATCAATAATTCCCTGTTAACTAATTTTAAATTTTAAAATAATCTATTAAAGTTTTGAATTAATTAGAAGTATGGTTTTTTTATTTTATTATATTCTAACAATTAAAAGTAAATTTGTTATATAATTTTCATAATTTTAATTTGAAAAAAATTAAGTTATGGAATTCATGTATTTTGATTATAAAGTTGTAATGAAATTGAAGACTTAGTTTATTGGTTAGTAAATATTTATGTTTTTATTATAGTTTTAAAACTGTTTTTATTTTAGAAAGTTCATATATGGGTTATAACAATTTTAAATTCAATTATTTATATAATTAGGAGATTATTTTTAAATACATTTTGTTCATAGGGTTTTGGATAGATAGTGATTGAGTGTGTTGTTAAGGCATTTCTAGATATTGTCATTGGTTCAATTTCTTGTCTTATTTGGGCGTTGTTCTTGGACATTACCATGATATAGCCTCACCAGTGTCGAAGTTAGAAGAAAAAAAAAAAAAAAAAAACTTTCAAACACATATTTTAAACAATGATACACGAATTGCTTAATAAGACAACCTGAATTTCTAGTTAAATTAGGTTTTACTCAAAGTACAACTAGAGTATAAGTTTTATAATATGTGTTGTTTTGAACACAGTTAGAGTGTAAGTTCATTTAAGTATATTATTCAGATATTTCAATATCCAACATGAAGATATAATTCTCTCCACAACCACTAGGAGTAGTTGCTATAAATAATCCCAAAATATAACAATTGTGAATTAGAAAAGGTTTATAAGACATGTGTGCACTAAATACTTTAGCAACCCAAAAACTAGTTTTGGGATGCTAGTCCCTAAATTAACATCATAGCATCGCCCATCACTTTGGTACTAACAACATTGATGTTTTTTATGCCATGCCTTATTGATCATCATTGGCCTGTGGTTGTTAGTTATGCTTTACATGACAGTTTTAATGGGTCTAGTGGGTAAGACCATGTGTTTCTTCATAAGAGGTCATGGGTTCAAATCTAGAGGGAGTATAACATGTACATTTCTATGGACTTTAACAGTGAATTTGTTGCATTGAGGGGGTCCCTTGTTGCACAAATAAGGAGATCCGATACACCAATTTGGTATCTAATTTGGTCACGACCTTAAAATTAGATTATTATAAGGTACAATCTAAGTGGGTTTTTTTGTTTAAGAACATGTATTTCTTCCTAAGAGGTCACAAGTTCAAATCCAATAGGGGGTAGAGGATGTACACCTCTGTAGATTTTAGCAGTCAAATCCTCTGTGGAGGGGAGTTTCTTTTCCCACAAATAATGGGGTATCATACACCAATTTCGTGCCTGGCTTGGTCATGACCTTATTATTGTGACATGTCCTTAGATGGTATTATGTTCCACATTGATATTAATGTTATGAATAGCATGTATGTGTTAGCACTGCGATAAAGTATGTGTGCGAGACAATAGGGAATAATCGTGCATGCATAACAATTGTAAAGCTAGTATGGTTTTTAAGGCATTACCCACACTAAACGTGTTGCCAATTTGGAAGTTGTGTTTGGGATGCAAGTTTCCAAGTTTTGATGTCATTCCTTGTGAGTTATCTTTAACTTGTGATTGTATTATATACGATTGCACCAAAAGTTTGGGATGCAAGTTTCCAAGTTTTGATGTCATTCCTTGTGAGTTATCTTTAACTTGTGATTGTATTATATACGATTGCACCAAAAGGGGCTTTCTACAATGATAAATTCCATTTGTGTTCAAGATGACGTTGACGTGTGGTATGTATGTAACATAAAAACATTTAAATGTCGATCATAATGAAATATTTCAATGCCCATCTTAAGTTTTATATATATATATATATATTCGACAGTACAATTTCAAGCAAGAATGTGATTTTTTGTTGCTTAAAATACATTTTTGAATGCATAAATGGAGACGATGTAAAACCCCTGGAGCACTCGAATTCTACAAATTAAACAACTTGAACTCAAGTTTTTAAAAATCTATACTAGATTTTGATTAAAATTAACTAGAAAAAAAAATATTGTGAAAAAGGGTCCTTTCGTCTATAAGTTAGACTAGACACACACACATATATAATTTTATTAGTAAAAAATTACATTATTATTTTTATTGTTTTTTTTTTTATTGTAAGTTGGCTAGGACTACATCTTCATCATCATGTCCAATACATATCACCCCAATCGGGGCAGGGAATTGAACTCATGACTTCACATCAAAGAATGCCTTAATAGAGCACTCGATCACCATCTATCCAGGACCATGTGGACATTTTATTGTTTTTTAATTGAGCTAACATTATGTTTTATTATTATATTATTTCATTTAATACATGGGAAAAGCACCTTTCACAACACCTTTTTCTTGCAATTGGGCAAGGTTATGGGACCTCGAGTGATAACTTGATTAGATAATGTGTTTTTGTGATAGATCTTCATCTCAAGACATGTTATAGTTAATGATGAGAACATGGGGAGGCTTAACCCCGCCTTGTTTGTTTGAACCCGAAAATACTTATGGGCCAACTACAAGGAACTCCTTAGAAGGACCACATAAGGGAAGTTTAGGAAAGAACTAAAAAGTAGTCTTTCCTGCACAAGTTTCGGCTTGAAAATGTTGAACATATGAAAATGAATAGAAATGGAAGAAATTAGCTTGCCTAGAACAAAAGAGTCTTCATTAACTAGATTTTTAGATGCTTCCTCCATAATTGGGACATGTGTGGGGGCCTTTAAGCTTGTGGCTTCCTATGCTCCTTGTTGCAATGACCCCTTTGAGTGTTATAATGACTCTTTGAGACTTCCAACTTTGGACATTCATTCCTATCTTGCAGTTCCTTTCCCACTTATTGTTTATGGCAAAACTTCCTTTTTAAATGCCAAGAAGCAAGAGAAGACTTATAATCATGCTAGAGATACCCAAATCCATAACAAGTATCACATTAAATAGATAGCCTCCAATAACCAAATTTCTAGAAAATGAGATGGAGCTTTGCTCAATACCAATTTTAATCATAAACCCAAAGTTGAGGGTCATTTCAACCAATATTCTCACCACTCTTTTATTTGAATTTTGAGAAAGATCTCCACCAACAATCACAAATTTTCTAATTACCTTATGTACAAATTTGATTGTGATTTCTCAATTTTAACTCCATGTATATTTAAATGTTGAAGATATATAACAATACTCAAGTTACGCAACTTGAATTAAACAAACCCCACATGCATTATTCTTATAGATTAACCATATTCATAAATTTTTTATTTCTTAAACCTAAATTACATAAAGTTCGGGTAAAATTCTTAAATCATCTCTAATATTATAAGACTTAAAATTAGTATTCAACAAATATATATATATATATATATATATATATATATATATATATATATATATATATATATATATATATATATATATATATATATATATATATATATATATATGTTCCATGTCACTTAGTTTCATTATTGAATTTTGAAAGGTACGAACCAGTTTCTAAATTTGAACGTGAGTCCAATTGTTTGGTTTAGGGTTCATTTCAATTAGAAAAAGTGTGTGTTTGATTCTCTAAGCATTGTATCAAGTGTATCAATGTAGCATGACAACACTATATTGTCCTACAAAACCAATGGAAACTTTTTTTCCTTTTTTTTAAATGTCATTATCTAAACTTTTGATTAGGGATCCATATCCATTAAAAAAAATATTTTACATTTGATTCTCCAAGTGATATATCTTTGTGTCAGAAAAATACTTAAGTGTGCCTAAAGGTTAAGAACATGTGTTTCACAAGTTCAAATCTAGAGTGGTTAGGTATGTACACCTTCCTAGATTTAGTAGTCAAATTATTGCATATAAATAGGTCTCTTGTCTCACACATAAAAGAGTCTCAAAAGCCAATTTGTTGTAGGCTTGATTATAACCTTAAATTCAACTTATTATTATTAATACTACTACATTACCTTACAAATATTTATGTATATATATTAATAAAAGATTTCGTTGTTGTAACAAGTTACAATTGCAATATATTTAATATGTTAGGGAGGGAAATTAGGTTTCTAATCCTTATAATTAATTATGAAGAATGCTTTTATCAATAAATAAAATTGTGAAATTGATTAAATTTTACATTTATAAGCAAGTTAAATAATAAATAAGCTCACATTTTTTCTTATAAATTATTTTTTAGTAAATTATAATTGTGATAATTTTGATTTAAAAAATTTCTCCCATTTAAAATACCTAAATAATGAAAATTTAAAAATGTTAATAAATTATTATTATTATATTTTATTGGTAGTTTAGACTAATTTTAATCTTTCCATTTTTTTCTTCTCCGATCTCACTCACGATTTCAAACCGGTGACCTTGCATACAAAGTGCCTTGAGAGCGCACCCGATCACCGACTGCTCTACACCACGTAGACTTAAAAAAAATGTTGATAAATTACTCTCTTATTATTTTTTTGGTAAGTTTAGCAGTATTACATCTTCTTCATTGCCAACATATCACCCCGTTTAGGGTGGAGAATTGAACCTGTGACTTCACATCAAGAAATGCCTTAACACAACACCTAATCACCATCTATCCAAGACCTCGTGAATGAAACATTCTCTTATTGTTGATAATAAAAAATTAGAATAATAAAATATATTTAAATAAAAATAAAAATTTAATCCATAGAATAAGTATTTCATCATTAATTTATATAGATAATTTATTAAGTATATGTTAGATTTCTTTAATACCATTAATTTTTTTTTTTTAAAGAGCTACATACTTTCTTATACATATAAAATTTGTATATTTATAAAAATAAATTATTTTAAAACATTAAAATAATAATAAGAAAAATATTTAAAAAAAAAAAAAATATATATATATATATATATATATATATATATATAAACTTTATGTTTGTAAAATAGATTAATGCTCTTTTATATATATATATATATGTAAAATAAATTAATGTTCTTTCTGTCAAAAGCTTTACACTTGTGGAAATAGATTATTGTGAGTGGAGCTCAAACCTTGGGTTAATATAATATGGATCTATGGGTTCCACACCTCTGCTGTAGGAATTGGTTTTTTTTTTTATATGGGTTACCTTTGCTATGTGAATTGATCATTTTTTTTTAAATGGGTTATAACGTGTTCTGTGAGTTCATATGGCGTGAGATTTGGAGGTCCATGGAATTCACTTGAACAATGTACCCGAGTAAATAATGTATAGATACCTCAAAGCATGTGAACCTAACTTAACATTTAATGTGACTGACATCAACCTGTCACTTCTGTCACTTATATGGTACATTGTTATCTTTAACCAATAAGACCATAAAAACTATAACTCATAAAAATGTAAATAAAAATAAAATAACAATATCTAAAAAATAAATTAAAATAATTTATAATGTCAACTTTGTCAATTATTGTTTAATTTTATTTTATTTTTGTCAAACTGGAATTAATTCATGGTCAAACGCATATCGAATACTTAATGAATACCTTGTCGCACGGATAATAATAAATTTCCATATATTTTGCTTTCACAATAAAATTTATTAATTTTAATTTCACAATGAAAATTATTAATGTGAAAACATTATGTACCCTTATCAAAATAAAAATATAAATGGCAATTCTATTTGGTTTTCCTCTTTTAATTTACAAAAATTGAAGTGGTGATTATATTTGGTTTTTTATTTTTTCTCCATAACTTAAGTGGTGATTCTATGTGGTTTTTATTCTTTTCCATTCATGCATTGTAACATGCATACTTGGTATTATGTCACTTTACTCAATTTCATGTATTTAGTACATAGTACCATGTCATTTTACTCAATTTCGTGTATTGAGTACATATTCACTTAATATATGTTATTTCATGTTTCTAGTACATATTCACTTAATAGATGACATTTTAATTTGTATTTTAGATAAAAATAATTTAAATTTAAATGTTAAGTTGTTTTGGTATTATATATTATTTTTTTGTAAGTTGGAAAGTTTTGTATTACAAAAAATGTACAAAGATTACATGCATGGATGTTTTTTTGATCTGGCAATTGTCGGTCTGAGTTAAAGAAAAAAAATGGATAGGTACGAAATAATGTAGGAAGGAGCAACTTTTCGAGAAGGAGAAACCAAATCTCCTCTTGGAAATTTTCATACATCAAAACAAAGAACATAAAAACACAAGAAGTCCTAAATTTCAATGTCATAACAGTGCCAAGGTCTTCCTCCGAAAATGTGCGTAGCCCAGATAACACTCTAGTGCATCTTCCCATTCCACAAGAGTAGTTTTGTAGTAGTCATCTTCATTAGGCCGAGGATGCCCAATTGAGGTGGGTTGACCAACCAATGCAAGGTGCACAACTGGCTGAGGGAAGTTGACACCATCATGATTGTTAGCATGGGCACCCCTGCTACATGAAAATCCTATATTTATGTAGTACCTTCAGTGGCACTCTGTTGTTATTGATGCAAGGAAGAGAGATGCTCCCCAATGCTCCTCTGAGACTGACTACGAGGTATGGTGCCTTGCGCGACAAAGCCAACAGGGGACTAAGAGGATGACTCTTTCATGGTGTGTTTTGAAGGCAAAGAGGAATTTTGAAGCAACATGCCCAAAGTGCCAGCAACTACATGTAATGCAACCTGAGTGTGAGTCAAGTAGAAATAAAGGTCAATAATTCGACCTTTAGGCACCATTGTGGCTTCTTCTCGATCCCTAAAATGGTGATCCAACACTTTTGAAGAGCCCACAAGTGGTCACTTGTGTTGCATAGCTCCTCGGCTTCGATGTCTGCTACCATGTGCCGATGACGACGGGGAATGTTGTCATCAAAATGTTCATCTCCCTAGCAGCCCGTCCATTCCTCTGCCTCCCATGCGAGGATGACCGCACTCCCTTGTCGTGATTGTAAAGCTTGCAATTGTTACCTCAAATTGTTTGCAAATTCCAACTTCGAGCTTCTTCAACCTGATTTTGTGACCTTTTTGTCATTAGCATTAGTCTTCTTAACATGTTGTGTATCTTGGCAATCAGGTGGGTGAGTCTACTAGCCCTGATCACACCATACCTATTGGGGAAATGTGTTATTTCCACCCCCAACTCGTATTGGTCTGTGGGAATTGGGGAGAGCGCGCCAAAGGTGTCGTCATTCCCCTAAGTTAATTCCTCTAGGTGCATTGATCATGTGGATGATTAATGCTCCCTGCAATCATTTGGACACCCATATTCAGGTTGTTTTGGTATTATATCATGATGAAAGGGAATTTAAAATACATTATATATGTTTTTTGTTTTTTACATTGTATTTTTAATCTTAATTAATAATATATTTTTTTTAGAATTTTGGCTTCTCAGTGGATAAAGTATGATTAAATTTGTAAAATTCAAAGTTACTGGTATTGCTTTTATTAACATAATTTTAACACTTCAACATAGTAACAATATTATTGTGTGTAAATAAAATTTGGTCATAATTGTGAGTGGTCTATAAGGGGATAGATTACTGGTACTACAAGATACACCTTAGTTTTGGTTTGCTAACCTATTTCTTTGTGTCCAAAGAAAATGAGATCTTAGCCAATAAGAAGTAGTTTTAGGTAATACTCCAAGACTGAAAAGTGGTTTCAATGCATAACAATATCCACTAAATACCTCCAATCCTTATTTAGTCATCATTTAAGCTACGAGAGGTTCATGTGGTATTGTAACACCTAGTCATCACCCCCATAAATGAAGCCCGAAACATTACATCACGATCATAGTTAAGATGTCATTTGTTTTTTTTTTTTTTAATTGTATAAATAGTTTTTTCCAAAGCAATGAAACTAGTCATGAAGATTCTATGACATGGGCATGTTGTGTTCTTTTTTTTAATTCATTTTGATCCTTACTTGTATGGTACTACTTTTAGTCTCATTTATCTAACAAAAGTATGGATTTTTCTAGGGTAAAAGTTTCACCAAATAATTCAAAGTCATAATATTATTATTATTATTATTTTACTTGTAAGGTCACAACCTAGCTAGATATCAAATTGATGTATGAGACTTCAATGTTTGTGGGACAAAGAATCCCATCCTACAATGATTTGGCTCTTTAATTTATGGGTATGCACATACCCTTACCCCTCTAGATTTCAAATTTTGACTTGCAAAAACAAAAACACATATATTCTTAATTGTTAAATCCATTCAAATTTCAATTATGATTGATTCACCATGTAAAAATTTTGTCTATAAAATAGCATACATAACTTCAAATAAACTAGTCTAGAACCATCTTAAATCTGGATCTACCAAGCGTCGAGAGGGATCTTTCTAGAGTTAAGATGGTTCTAAGCCGGTACTCTTGCATTCCATAATGGATTTCCTGAAGCCTTTAGATAGGCTTCGTCATAACAAATACCATGGGCTATGCAATACCATGGGTTTGTAAACCACCATCACTAAACCCATCTAATAACTAACTCAAACTTATCTAAATAATTATTATTTCTTAATGTTAATTTTATTTTATTTTTATTTTTAATATTTGACTTAGTCAACATAACATTACATAAAGTCTTACAACATCGCTACCATATTGGGGTGCAGATCATTTATCGACATAATAAATAATAATATTAATAATAATGGAAATGCCACATAATGACTAGGCCCTACCATTATGCATGAACTTGTCGATTATATCAAAAACATTGTCTTGTATGAAATGTTGTAAAATTGACAGTGGTTGCTACTGTGTTTATTTTCAACGTGACACATATTGAATTATAAAAATATTTCCATTTGCTTTATCTCAATGATGCCATAACCTACAATGTCATGTGAATCTCATGTTTGAGCATTTTGCGACTAAGAGAGAGAGAGAGAGAGAATTATGTGGGCAACAATTCCTTTTCAATGGTCTGTATTTTTTCGTAACATGCTAAATCTACATTATCAATTCCATGAACAAATCAATTGTATAAGGAAGAGATCATAGATATATAACTCATAGGCTAATTGAGGTAATTATATAAACAATTACTTAATAAGTTAAACAACATATAGACTCGTGTGTGTGTAACAAGAATTGGAGAATTTACAATAAGTAAAAATCTATGGTTGAGGCTCATAACTGAGTGTTGGCAGGTAGAAAAATTCCTCCCTCAACAAGTGAGTATCAGCCCAAATAGGGTCCTAATTAGACTCCTATTCATTTGGGATGACTATACTCTCTGGAACAAAGGCTTGATTACATATTCTATTCTAACTTAAGTAAATGATAAAAAATAAAATAAATCAAGGAAAATATATGACATAATCAAATATTTACAATATACTATAATCAAACTTACAAATTGTTTTGTGTGTTTAAGTAATGTTTATAAAAAACACTGCGCACAGTGGCTAAGTTGTGCTGAGAACCTGTGCAATCTGCCCTAATGTTGCGCCTCCACTTCCACCAGAGCTATCCGCTTTCAAGAAATTTGTTGCTGGCTGCAACAAACGCCCAGCAAGCGAGCAACAACAAAAATTCGTGAAAATATTAGAAACCATACCCATGGTTTCTCTCTCGACCGAAGATCCCTGCAGATCGACTTTGAATATGGTAGAAAGAGGGCTCATTGGGCAGTTCACTAGGCTCTGGCCCTTGCCCAAAACTGTGGATGCATGGGTTCAAAGGAACTAGAGAGTATTGGTCAAAGAAGGAATCATAAGCTTTTTCGTTGGCAAGGGTTTCTTCGTTTTTGTTTTCGATTCGATGGAGGATAGGAACCTCATCTTCAAGAATGGTTTGTATTTCATGGGTCCCCAAGGTCTGTACTTGAATAAATGGACCCTAGATTTCGATCTGTCGTAGGATGTTCCCTCAGCTGTTCTAGTGTGGGTTCGCTTGCCACATTTACCATTGCATTGTTGGAACCCTAAATCGCTTGAAACCATTGGCAATAAATTAGGAAAGTATATAGACATAGCAGAAAGGAGAGACCAGTATTCATGCGCTAAAATATGTGTAGAAGTCGATTTGGAAGAAGGTTTCCCTGAAGCTATAAAACTCAAAGTGGCAGATTGGACTCACATTCAAGTGTTAGATTATGAGAAAATCCCGTTCAAATGCCGACATTTTTGTGACTACAGGTACTTCGCCAAGCAATGCAAAAAGAAAGCAGAGGAGGAGGTAGAGAATGTAACGGAAGAACAATGGACACAAGTTCATAAAGTTGCTACAGCTAAACAAAACAACAGAAACAAAGGGTAAGGAATGCCTGGAGGGGGAGGAGCACCTTCCTCATATCAGGTTCATGGGGAGGGTTGCTCTATCCCTCCAAAAATTAAGGCTTCCAAAAACGCCTTTAAAATTATCAGCACCCCAGAAGACCTCCAAGAAACAACAGTTGAAGAGGCAGAACAACATCCTGCTACTAATGAGGAAGAAAAAAGTCAGGAAGAAACAACCCCTCCACAAGTTGGAACACCAAGAGGAACCCCCAGCGCCACATTCTATGCAGAAATGATAAGGAAGAAGTCTCTGAAGGTCTTCGGATCCTCAGAAGATGAGACATTCGAAAGGTCGTCGAAAAGAGCATGGAGGAAATCCCATAGAGAAGCAAGAAAGGTAGAGGCTGAGAAAAAAAAATGCAAGGTAGCCAGCCAACGATTGAGATGACCATAGGTAGAAATACTAGAACCAGGCCTCCCAAGGGAGGCTTTGTCCCCCCCTCTGCCATTAAATAATGTGATTAGTCTCTTGGAACTACAGAGGCTTGGGGAATCCCTTAAAAACTGAAGCTGTGAAGAACCTTCTGAAATCGAGAACCCCAGAGGTCCTCATGCTCCAAGAGACTAAGATAGAAGGGGCAACCCTTCTAGACCTCATCAAAATGAAATGGAAAACAAAAGCTGCAAAAGCAATAAGAACAAGGGGCTCTTATGGAGGGCTCGCCACTCTCTGGGTGGAAGATAAATTCTACCTCAAAAGCTCCTTCGAAACGCAGCATTGGATCTACACAGAACTACAACACCAAGCAATTAAGATTACCTTTGCACTCTTTAATCTTTATATCCCAGTCCTCTATGCTAAAAATAAAGACTGATGGCAAACCTTGGCGGATTTTTTAGATGCTTACTCCACCAAGAATATAATTTTAGTAGGAGATTACAATCTAGTTTTTGAACTAAAGGAAAACAGAGGAGGAACCATTGGTAAGGATCATTTCCTTCCAATAGTGGAAGATTTGATTCAGCAGTGGGATCTTCTAGATTTCAAACCAAAAAAGGCCTCTACACTTGGATAAACAATAGAACTGGGGCTGATCACATCTCAGCTTGCTTAGATATATTTTTACTTCAAAGCACCTTCCTCTTCGAAAACATGATTATCTCCACTAAAATTTTTCCAAAGCTAAATTTAGATCATAAACCCATTATTTTGATGTTGTTAGAAGAAGAAAAAATGGGGCCCATCCCTTTCCGATTCAGCCCCCTCTGGTCAGCTAGGAAAGGATTTATGGATACTATCTCAGAAGCTTGGTCCATTACGGTCAATGGATCACCCAATTATGTGTGGGAACAGAAACTCAAGGTCACCAAAACAACCCTGAAAATATGGATAAAAAGCCCTCAGACTCCCCCACTAGCCAAAGGAGACAGACTAATGAGCAGTTGCTTGATCTGCAAATGGTTTTGAAAACCAAGACATTACCAATTCTGAAATTCAAGCTGAGCAAGAAGCCCAACTCACCACTCTCTGCACATACAGAGCAGAGGAAGAATCCTTAAGGCTCAAGTCCCAGAATCTTTGGCTTGAGTCTAGTGATAAAAAATCGACATTCTTTCATAATAAAATTCAAGCTCGCCTCTCGAGAAATCACATTGCTAAAATTACATCCCCAGATGGGACTATCCACAAAGTTACAACAACGATAAGGGAGGTTGCAACCTCTCACTTTCAACAGTTGTACAAGGAAGAGGGGCTAGAATGTGAGGAGGAAGTCGCAAAATTCCTCTCTCATGTTCAAATTTGGTTAACGAAGAGGATAACACTAACCTCTTGAAGCCCTTCACTGAAGAAGAAATCAACAATGTCATATGGGCAATGGAGCAAGACAAAGTTCCTGGACCTGATGGGTTCTCCATTCATTTCTATAGAATATGCTGGGAAATTATTAAGGCTGACCTGTTTCGAGTGATCAAAGTATTCCTCCAAAAAGCCAAAGTGGGAGGAAGCACAAACTCCACTTTCCTAGCTCTAATTCCTAAAGAAGCGAATCTGGTGTCATTCGACTGGTTCAGGTCTATTTCTCTTTGCAATGCGTCTTATAAAATCCTCTCCAAACTTCTAGTGAACAGAATCAAGCCTCTGCTGGAAAAAATCATCTCTCCAAATCAAGGGGGGTTTGTCAAAGGCAGGCATATCCTGGACACCATGGCTCTGGTTTAGGAAACCATTCACTCTAGCCACCAACATCATGAACAAGGGATGCTTATCAAGCTAGACATGGCAAATGCCTTTGACCGTGTAAGACACTCTTTTCTCCTTTAAATTCTTTCTGCTTTTGGTTTCAACACTGACTTTATAATATTTATAAAAGATTTTATTGGAGAATCGTGGATTGCCCCTCTTGTAAATGGAAGGCCAACCAAATATTTCAAAGCTTCGAGGGGCATCAGGCAAGGCTACCCTTTATCCCCATTCCTATACATTTTGATGGATGACTCTCTAAGTCGAAAGCTTAATGCTGAAAATTTAGCAGGAACTCTTCCCGGCATCAGAGTGGTTAGGGGTACAGAACCAATCAACCATGCCCTGTTTGTTGATGATTCTATTCTTCTAGTAGGTGCTTCTCTAAAAATTTCAAGAGCCTTTAACGAAGTAATCCAAGCTTCTGCAGAGTATCTGGAGCACTTGTCAACAGGAGGAAAAGTGTTGTATATGGTTGGGAGATAGACCAGCAAACCATCACTCAAATAGCACAAACTCTTGGATATACATGATTTTCCTTGTGGGATAAAATCAAATACTTTGGTCTGCCACTAACCTTGGGAAACAACAAGGCCCTCCACTGGGTGGAAATTCTCTTCAAAATCAAGGAAAAAATAAATGCATGGGGAGGACAGTGGCTCACCACAGCAAGAAAGCTAATTCTTTTGAAACATGTCCTCTCCTCCCTGCCAATATATTAGGCAACGTTCCTCTTAGCTCCAAAATCAATCAACGAGCATCTTTCCAAGCTTCTAAGAAAATTCCTATGGCAAGGTGGAAAGGGAAACCAAAAAAAAAATCATTTGGTCAACTGGGATATAGTGAAAATACCAAAATTAGAAGGAGGCATCCAGGTAAGAGACCTCCGGCTGGCCAATCTGGCTTTGGGAGGCAAGATCCTGTGGAAAATGTTCTCAAACCAAAGGCACCTAGTTAGCCAATTTCTCATTAGAAAATATCTCCATAGGTTTTCAAAGAATAATATGGATGAAGTTGTTCTTAATAAAGGAACCACTCTATGGAAGCTCTATAGCAGGGCCTGGGAGTTTTTCAAAGAGCATCTATTCAGAATCCCAAGAAATGGGAAAAGAATTTGGCTGTGGGATGACAAGATTATGGGACTTCAACCACTCAATCAAGCCCTCGAATTTGTTGATCTTCGTGCCTGGCTCTGTGATCATGGCATACAAATGTTGGAAGATATATCCACATGGGACGCTGATGACAACTAGATAGGATGGGCCCTCCCACGAATTTCGTACAGACTACTCCCTTAACAATGTTGTCTCCTTGTTGTGCTCTCTGGCCTAGCCCTTGTGCATTGACGTGAGAGAGATAAGTCGAGATGGGGCAAGAATGGCATTAACAATGCTGCATAGGGCTTTGCAACACTACAACCCAGCCAACATATGCTCACCCCTTCGATGTGGCAACATGTGTAGGACCCATTCAGGCTCTCGAGGATTAACTTCTTCACTTGGTTGCTCATGCATAACAGGGTGCTAACTGGAGAAAAATTGGAGAAGAGAGGAATCATTGGCCCTCACAGATGCCCCCTCTGCTGTGCGGCTCAGGAGACGAGCGAACATCTTTTTGTAGAATTCCCCTTCACCCAAGATGTCTATACGCAGGCCATGTTTGAGCTGAATGCTCAAAATCCTTCATAGCTCAATGTTGTCAGTCTATTTGCCTCATGGGAAGAGCGTTATCCCTATGCTTTGAATAACAAGTCGATGTGGGCTAAAATTTGGTATGTCATTCCCAAATACATTTGCTGGGAGGTGTGGCTGGCGAGGAACAAAGTTATATTCAAAATAGGAAATGCTCCCCCTCTAAAGTGGCTGCCAAGGCCAAAGCACTACTGTTGAAGACGTTGGAGCACCGACCCCAAAAGCCAAACAATTCTCTCCTCCTTGTGGAGTTATGCTGGCTAGGTGCACCCCTGAAGCGTGCTTCCAACAATAAGATACTTGCACGACCTCCCTTCAATCCTGAGTTGAGGCTCCAGCTTCCTAAAATTGATTTTCAATAATGGTGGAAGAAACAAGGCAAAGTAATGATCTTCTTCGACGGTGCCTCTAAAGGAAACTCGGGGATATCCGGTGTTGGGGGTATAATATATTCCTCAGATAGCTACAAAAAATTCAGTTGCAATAGGGGTCTCGGACAGAGCACTAACAATATGGTAGAACTTCTTGGATTGCTCAAAGTTTTCTAGATTACTCAGGAAAATGGAAACAAAGATATTCAAATCTTCGAAGACTCTGAAATATTGATAAAAAATTTAAACAGAGACGATCACTTCAACAACCTGGCGCTCAACAAGACTCTCTAGAGACTCTATCACATCCTTTGAAATCTCAACATGGAAGCGGACACAAAGGCAAACATGGGTTGCCTCCTAGCCCAAGGGGATCTCACAAACAATAATGAAATTCTTGTTTGGAACCATATTTCATAAGCAAGGTGTTTAGCAATGTAAGATCTGGACATCGACCCATCGGATCTTCATGAAAAAAAGAAAATGTAACAGGGGTTGTTTAGGCTCCGGCCTGACCCATCATATCTAAATAAAATATACTCGTTTATGTTACTAAAAAAAAAAAAAGTAATGCTATAACAATATTCAACAACAACAAGGGGGAAGAGGACCCAAATGTGGTACTTAAAAGTACCACAAATGTTTAAAATAATGTTCATCCTGATTGAAATGTGGGCTCAACCAAACACTAGATTTGGTTTTTTGGGCTCTTTTAAAAAATCTTATGAAAGCTTGTGAATATTTTATTTATTTAGTTTTTATTTATTTGCATATAACAGGCTGATATATTTGTCAGAAAAAACAAACCTATCTTGAAAACGAGAGCAAAATGCTTAAAAAATATTTTTCAAATACTAGAAAATGAATGTCGATTCACATAAACTGAAATTAGAATGAATCTGAGTTAACCTAAACAATTTGACGATTCAATATACTTATCATTTCTTAAGAAATAACAAAAGTGCATTCTAAAATTCAATGGGTATTGATACAAATGAAAATGATAGATATAAATATCAACAATGCCTTCAAGAAATTAAAATTCACACAGTATCCAAACCATAACATTTAAAAATACATCAACGCTTGAGTGGTCTTCAAAAATTGATTGAAATATTTTGATTATAGTACCAATGTATTTAAGTGCGACAATTTCCAACCCTTACTCCAACGTAAAGGGTTGTATAAATTCAAAAATAAAATAAAGTAAGATAGAATTTACTTTTCTAAAGATAGAAAATCCAAAAAAATTCTCACATGGAAATAACAACAAAATAAAATTCTATCTATTCATTACAATTCTCTTGTTTTCTCGATAGGTCGTTTTAATATTATTCCTCTATTTGTGTGACTTGCGTTGATTCATCTGACAACTTCCTGCAAACATTTTCCTAAATGTATTGGGACCATTCTGAAAACTTCTATGATATTTGTGAAAAAATAGATATGCATGAATTTTTTTAGGTTGTTTTGGCATCTAGACATAAGACTCTTGATGTGCCTTTTCTTACCATTATACTTTGATGAAAAATTGGAAATTAATTTCATATGTTCCCAGGGAAACTTAAAGAATCTTTGTATCTTTGATACATCCCAAACAATCACTTCCCTGATTATATGTGCATTAGTTGTCCTCTTTTCTTCTTCTGCAAGTTGACTGATTACTCCCAGTACGAATTTTCTAAGAGCTTGAGGTTGAGGTGTGTCAAATTTCTCCATAATATCAAGCACAATGTCCCATACAACATCACAAAGATTAATGGCTTAATCGATCCATTCCTTAATTTCCTCACAATTAGAATCCCTTTCACCTGACAAAGCCCACATGAGCTTTTTATCATTTTTGGATAATCTCTCAATGTTTTTGGGATTAAATTGACTCTCACAATCAATAATCATGCCAAATATCTGACTTATTATCTTGTCATCTTTGTTTAATGAATAAATTTTATCGGCGAGGGATACCAATCATTGAAATATTTTATAAATTTTATCCATTTGCTTGAAGAATTTAGTTTGTACCCCTTTTAGTTGTTCATTGACCCTTAAAGCCTGCTCTTTAAAAATATTGATACTTATAGTAGCCTCTTGGATATGTTTTGACTGTTGTTGCAGGGCCTTGATCAGTTCTTCATATGTCGTGGAAATTGTTTACAGATTGGCATATGATTCCTCTTTAAGAATTATAATTTCATCACTCTAAAATTTTTTCGAAGACCCAATTTGTTGGGCATGTTGATTAGCTAACTCTACTATTCTTGCTCGTCATTGTTGTTCTAAATATTATTTCTCCATACGATGTTTCACATCCATTTTTTCTATTCCCTGAGTGAATCCTTCTTTAAGAGTCGAGGCGTGAGCTTGCAACTATTGTTCACCAAGCATTATGCTCTTTTCCAACTCTACTTCCAATTCTTTAATTTTGTTCAAATTTTTATCAAATTCTTCAGATAATTCCATGACTGTGTTTTGAGCATAGGTTACAAAAGCTCCTAATGTTGATGTTGATTCTTTTTCTTTCTCATTAGAATATCTAGAGCCTGCAAAATTAATTCCGAGATTGTTTCAACATAATCATGCTTCCTTTTTTGGACCTCTTAAGTAATGATTTTGTTTGGGAATTATAATAATATTCACTTAAAGATGGCACATTTTCCTTCACTGGCTCGACTTCAGAAATTGGTTTGAAAATTAAAGAAGAAAAAGGAATAATAGTTGAAATGGAGGCCATTGATACCTCTAGAGAAATATATTTCATAACCTGCATTAATGAACTTGGAGTCTGTAAATATCTTCAAGTGGTTCCTCCTCCATGCCTTGAGAAGTTGTCATAGATTATGGATTTTTTGTGTGGAGAAAAATCTTGAACTTCTAGAGCTGGTGGCACTAGATTTTATTGAATTTCCTTATTGATTTATTGAATAGTTGCTTGAACAATTTCGTGAGCCTCAAATGACTCTTTAGCTTTCTCTATCTCGAAAGAAAAATTTTCTGTATGATCATCATTTTGATTTATTTGATCAGGAGATTCAATTTCTATGATCATTTTATCTTGAAGAGATATTCCCTATTCCTTAACTATTGTTTACTTTATACCCTGAGAAAGGTCTAATACTTTTATGTGGCTGCTTTATTTATCTATATTTTCTGTATCTGATTGAACATGAGATTTATCTATTGTAATGGAAGAAACATGTAGTTCTAAAGGATTTAAAACCACAACATTCTCTTCTTATGTAGATTGATAATCAAAATATGAATGAATATATGTGAAACAAAAGCCAATACCTTCAAAAAAATTCAATTTTTCAAGTGGTGTACCAAAATTTACACTTCTTTGCGTGAGTTAATAGTCATATGTTTCTTCCCTAAAGTTCTAAAATTTAGCATTTTCCTCCATACTCATAAAACAAGCCTTATATGAAACTTGATCAAAATTATCATAATTGATAAAGACATAAGTGCTTGTTGATGAAGATAAAATTTTGAAAAATTGATTAAGATAAAATTATCAACGCTAACATTCTTTGGATCATATCTACAATGAGGAAGTGAATGCAACCAGACTTCATGTAGATCATTTTCTTCTACCATAGCATGCCCTCCATCTTTCAATATCATGTAGCCAAATTTGACAGTAAAATTAGGCCAAAGTTTCTTTTGAAATTTATGCAAATATCTGGTAATTCCATTCAAATAGTTTGATTTGAAATCTCTCCAATAGTTAATCTATCAAGAATGAATTGTGGCAAGACATGAGGTCCTACTTCACTTCCATAAATTACGATGTACAAAAATATCTCTTCAATGAACCAATCTCCAATTTGAGATAATGCAGATTGAAATTCCTTGCTCACCCTTGGTGGTGTTCTTCCAAATAGAACCTCATGAAAATACATGTAGAAATTTGAATAACTGATATATTATTCACCAAGATTCTCTTGATCACAAACTATTTTATCTTCATGCACAATACAAAATCTCTTCCACCATTGATCATCACATGTGGAAATAAAATCAATTGCATGCACACATTAAAGCCATAAAAATTCACACATATGAATACAGTATGTAATGGGAAAGCTTAAAGCTGAAAACCCCCAACTATCTGTATATTATATATGTCATAGAGATCATGTAACAATCATTATACAAAGCTCCTCACAAGCTCTCAGTATAATCTCCACTTTCTACACACTAATCAAGCTAGATCTAGCAAAACACATGCTCCAATCTCTGCCACTTGATAGCCTGCCTCTACTGCGCAATCCAAGCTGATTACAAAGACCAATTCAATGTAATCCCACTCTCATTGACTGCGTGACTATCATTGGCAACTCCAATGTATATGTAGATGCAATTCATGCATCACTAGTAGTCACAACTGATAGTCACACTTGCCCTTTCTCCTATCTCTGCACTGGCCTCCACTGAAACTGTCCATGCACTGAAGTTAACTGATGTATTCTTTAGTTGATTAATGAGTTTATAATTAGTGAATTAATTAATAGTTAATTCCCACCACTCTCACTAATTGTATCAATTAGTTAAACTAGATACAAATAGCTCAACTATGTTTAGATTAGTTAAAGTGAACACAACTCCATTAACTTCCTCAATCAACTCCACCAAACTCTGTCACATGAGTTCTAACTGAAGTATCCATGCAATAGCTCCACATAACCCTCAGGAATAGCGTAATTCCTTCTGTCAGCTCCTGTGCCACATCTGTGCACTTAACTGAAGTGCTCCAAGAGAATAAGATAATGTTTAGACTCTAAATATTATTAAGAGCTAATAATATTCGACATATCTATTTTTAGACTGGCAGTCTAAAAATAGATTCTGCCCAATATGTCTAAAAATATAAATCCATCTATTTTTCCAACTTGACCAACCATCCACAAATAGCCTCCTGCTACATATAGAATATGATCGACATGTCTAAAAATAGGCATAGTCTAAAAATAGACTTTGCGACAAAAATCACCTGTGTGGGCCCCACCTAGTTTAGGTGACCATTTTCCAACTAGGATCAGGAATGATGTTTCAGGATGCCTCCTTCACTGTTTCTTGTTGCAATCTTCAACACTCCCTCTCAACAAGAAAGGACTGTCTTTGCATGTGACATGCAACTCCATGCATTCGCCCTGCAACCTTCACAAGCGCCATGCAACTCCATGCATCTGCTCTGCAACTCCTCTGAAACTAAGTAGGATCCAAACAACTCAATCACTCTGATGCATCTATCATCAAAGTCTTCGAATTCTACTAGTACCAACTGCACATGTCATCAGGGACCACTACGTTGTTGAACTCTTACACCCATGCACTTTTGCACTTGCTGTCAACTCTGATCCTTGCTCCAGTATCCGACACTGTCACTTTGATCTTCCTGCATCAATCCAACTAATCATACTACTGCTGCTCCATGGGCACCTCGTAGCCAGGTTCAATTCATGAGATCCACACTATCTTAATGAATCATGCCCAGAAATATCCTCTTGGGATTACTCATGCATGTCGCCCCATCTCTCACCTGGTGGTATAGATGCATGCACTCCCTCTGCCCATCCTGGCAAAAATTTTATCTGCATGAGTGGTTTCTTCCACTCCATGATCCTCATCTTGTGGCTGCTCCACATCCCGAGGTTCACTATTACCTGCATGCAAAACTTGCTCCCTCTCAAGCATCAATTGCATGTCTTTCTTGCACTTCCCAACAGTAGGAAGCTCCGTATAAATCCCATCTACTTCAAGTTTGTAGAGATTCTTTGCTCGAATCCAAAACTTCTTGACTTGTCCTTCTTCATCCACAATAACTCCTACACTCCCAAGCTCATCCCTGCAGTGGACAAACTTTTTCAAGTATACCGGAATAGTGTCATTCTTCTCCATTTTTTATTTTCCTGAGTTTACCCTTGAGCACCAACTTCCTTTGGTCGCTTCAATACAAAAACTCAACCGCTTCAATGCTTTGCAATTGCTCCAATGATCAATATCGCTCTGATACCATGTAAAAAATTGAATAACTGATATATTATTCACCGATATTCTCCTGATCACACACTATTTTATCTTCATGCACAATACAAAATCTCTTCTACCATTGATCATCACATGCGGAAATAAAATCATTTGCATGCACACATTAAAGCCATAAAAATTCACACATATGAACACAGTATTTAATGGGAAAGCTTAAAGTTGAAAACCCCAACTGTCTGTATATTATATGTCATGGAGATCATGTAACAATCATAGTACAAAAGCTCCTCACAAGCTCTCGTTACATCACAAGCTCTCGTTATAATCTCCACTTGCTACATAACTAATCAAGCTAGATCTGTAAAACACATGCTCCAATCTGTTGCCCTTGATAGCACCTCTCTGCCATGATCCACAAGAATGCCTCTTGATGAGGGCTGTTATTACCCCGGCCTTGCTCCACACAGGTCTTTATAGGCATCTACTAAGTGTTGGATGCAAACCATGCATCCTTATAGTCACAGCGAAAAGTAGTCACACTGCTCTTTCACCTATCTCTTCACTGGTCTCCACTGAAACTGTCCATGCACTGAAGTTAACTGATGTATTCTTAGTTGATTAATGAGTTAATAATTAGTGAATTAATTAATAATTAATTCACACCACTCTCACTAGTGTATCAATCAGTTAGACTAGATACAACTAGCTCAACTATGTTTAGATTAGTTAAACTGAACACAAATCCATTAACTTCCTCAATCAACTCCACCAAACTCTCTCACATGAGTTCTAACTGAAGTATCCATGCAATAGCTCCACATAACCCTCAGGAATAGCGTAATTCCTTCTGTCAGCTCCTGTGCCACATCTGTGCACTTAACTGAAGTGCTTCAAGAGAATAAGATAATGTTTAGACTCTAAATATTATTAAGAGCTAATAATATTCGACATATCTATTTTTAGACTGGCAGTCTAAAAATAGATTCCGCCCAATATGTCTAAAAATAGAAATCCATCTATTTTTCCAACTTGAACAACCATCCATAAATAGCCTCCTGCTACATATAGAATATGATCGACATGTCTAAAAATAGGCATAGTCTAAAAATAGACTTTGCGACAAAAATCACCTGTGTGGGCCCCACCTAGTTTAGGTGATCATTTTCCAACTAGGATCAGGAATGATGTTTCAGGATGCCTCCTTCACTGTTTCTTGTTGCAATCTTCAACAATAAAGCATAATATTGTCACATATATCATAAAAATGACTATTATATCTTACTTTACCACATAATGGAACATAAATATTGAATAGTTTGTTGATGGCTAAGAGAGTAACTCCATTCCATCGATGGGAAAGGCATCGATGTAATAAAAATATCCATGAGATATGTTGACATAAAGAAACCTTGTTTAAAACCTGAAGGGGGCAACTAATGATAGCTTAATTTCTTCTAAAATGTTTTGGGACAAAATATTAGCCCAATTAAACCTCTTTGACTATCTAAAATTTCCATAAATAAGTGGAACTCATTCTAACTTGCAATGTTCTGGATTTGATTCACTGTACAACCTTGTGAGCATTTTAACCACAAATATCTGAGGGATTTTGAAAAGTGTTATTGTATAGTCTTTCATAATTTTGATTTTAGACCCTTCGTGATCATGAAGCCAATTCTTGATAACTAGGGTATATCCATATTATTCTTACTAAGCACATTGTTATGAAAATCATTCAACAAGTTTGTATCTAGAGTAATTTCAGGAGAATTAATCTTATAAATTGACCCGAGAACCTCAAGTCTCCATGAAGAAATAACATTTTTGTTATGATTAACAATGGAGCAAGTTTGAACAAGGGATTGAGAGATAATCTAGCTTACCATGTCATAGTAAGGGAACATGGTTGGCCTGGTAGCAATTTTGTGCAATTTTGTCCTTTTAATTGCTTCGTATTCCACAAAATTTTCAGATGAGTTCTCATCTAAATTTTCTGGGTCATTCCATTCATTGTTTTCAAAGAAATAATAGATTTGTTCCCATGAAACAATGTCTTCATCCTGCGTCTTATATGTCATGTCTAAGATAAATGATGAATTGAGATTTCTTTCCTCGGGCACTAAAACTTCGATTACTTTCATCTTCATTTCAATATTTCGAACTATGGGCCTTGAAGATTGTGTTTTTACCTTCTTAGCCATTGTTTCACCTGTAAACAACCCAAAAGGAATGATAATATATACTAGTTTCAAAAAATGAAAAGTTGAATTCAAAAGAAACACAACTTAATACTAATCAACATAACTCATAATATTGAATAATTGATAACTCTTTCACAAAAAATTGAGAAGTTGAGCACATAAAGCAAAGGAAAATTTAGACCATAAAAAATCAATTTACTACATTGTAATGGTTTTTTGAAATAATAAATAGGTAAATTTTCAAAAATATCACAGAGTAATGGTTTCTTGAAAGGGTAAAAAGGTATTTTTTTTGAAAATCTCATGGATTTAATAACTTGTAAACGTGTGAAGTGAAACAATTGAAGATCAATAAATTTCACAATAAATCTAGAACGGTCTTTCATATCAATGGCGAAGTACATGGTTGAGTGTGTGCAAGGTCGAGATATTTATTAAGTTTATGCTTAAACAAGTATTGAGTAATTGAGTACCGAGTCTTATTGAAAACATATAAAAATCGGAGAAAAAAAAAAAACTCGGGAGGTTGGGAGGACAGAAGATTGGGATGATCAGGTAACAAAGTTTTAGTGTAGGTACTAACCTCCAACCCCTCTTCTCTAAAAGCATATTTAAAATAAGAAAATAATTTTCTTATTACTTATGTAGTTTGGGCGGTTTATTGAGTATATATATATATATATATATATAATTTGAAGGGTCCCTATTTTTTTTAAATTTTAATTTAAAAAAATGGGTGCTTGTTGTAGATTTAACAACAATGAGTTACATCAAAAAAGAAAATAATGTATTTATTACCAAAAATCCAAGGCACATGAGTGTAACAACCCTGGTGAAAATTCCATGTAATAAAAGTTAAAAATAATAACCACGGTTGATGGGACACTTATTCCAAGCTTAATGTTGGGCAAAACATCCTAGTGGGTGTTCATTTCGGTTAATATGGCTAAGGAAAAAGGCAAAGGCAAAGGTTTTGGAAAGGAAAAATGGCATATTTGGCACAATTATTTATGAAAATAATGGAAATTAGAAGAAAAGGGAGATAAAAGGTCATAGGTTGCATGTGAGGAGGAAAATGAAAGAAAATAATGGAAAATGAAGAAAATAGAGGCCTCTTCTATAAAAAGGCTTCTGATGATCAGTTGGTACCTTTTGTCAGTTCAATTTTGGAGCTTTCTCATTATTCTTTCTCTTTCTTTCACTCTTGGACATTTAGAGTTTCTTGGATAATTTTGGCATTGGAGCAAGAAAGACAAGAAAGAAAGAAGAAGGAGGAATCAAGCAAGGAGGATCATGAATCAAGCAACTACAACATGATTCTTTCCAAGTATCAATTTGCATGTGTGTTTTCCTTGCTAGATTTGGCATGCATGGTATTGCAATTAGTTTTTTCTGTCTTGGCATGGGCTTTGCCAGGTGTGACAATGTTTTCAGCCCAACCTTGCCATTTATGAATAGCCATGGTGTTGTGGAGTTCTCATGATTTCTGGATGGATCTGAATCTGAGTGAGGTGCATATTCAAATTATATGAAACAAAACCAATCTATGTGTTGCCTTGGTTTAGGGCCTAACGATCTAGGTTTGGATTACGGTGGTTTTCTCTCCATTAGGCCTAGGAATCTCGGGTTTGAGATATACAGTAAATCATGGAGAGTATGTCTCGATTTAGGGCCTAGTAACCCCTGATTCGAACTGTGGGTTGCGGTAAAGCCTGAGAGACTAGGAGATAAGAAAATTCCTCCCAGTTTAGGTGGAGAGAATCCAATGATATCCATGCTTGTGTTGGCCTAGTGATCAAGTGTAAATCATGGTAAAGTCAGTTATGACAGGTTTATGGTGTTGGCCTAGTGATCCACTGTGGATCACGGTAAAGCCTGGTTTCTATTGATGAGGGCGAGGTGGTTTAGCCTCGGGTTTTCCCAGTTGGTTCTCTCAGTTTGAGTACCACATTCATGCTTGGAATATGGCACAAGGGTGATTGGCTGAAGAGAAATTTGGCTCAGCCAATCTACGGTTGGGTGGAACGTGGAAGTCCCATCTCTAGTTGGTTTTTACATTCATTAATGAGAAGCTCATTTACTTTGTATTTGATGTGTAAATGTACTAGTTTATATGTGGATTCTATGGTTGTTGTATCCTTGATATTGATGTTGATATTATGCTAGTTATAAGCATGTATTTTGACAGTGATGATGTATGGCTCTCCCCATGTTTTTACTTGTAAATGAATGAAAAATGTATCTATGGTCAAATAGATGGTATTGTAGCTAATGATGTAAGGGAGCAATGCTTCTTAACAATTCTCAGATAAGTATGAGACCCCTTTGCTTTGTTATGTTGTTTATACCTGTAGCTTTCATGTTTGACGAAATGCCTGTCATGGCTAGTAGGGGTCCAATTTAGTCCTCATGGATGTTTTTGTAAATGTATCAGTGTTTGGTCATTTTAATTCATCTTTGAAATTGTTATGAAATTCTGGGCAGTGCATAGGGTTCTGAGCCTGAAAAAGTGGCTCAAATATCGGGGACGCTGGCACAACACTGAGTAATTTAGTCCCTGAATGCTCGCATGTGGGCTTATGCATGCGTCCAGAGCCTCATAGACGTTGGCTTGCAGGCTTGTGCATGCGTCCAGAGGCCCAAAAGCTATAAACGTTAGTGGGACCCACGGGCAGGATGTATAATTGGTTGGGTTGGCTCCTGGGGGTGTTATTGTTGCTATACAAGGTCTGTGTGATAGGTTTTCGTAGATTCTGCTTCCTTAAGGTCACCTATGAGGTTGAGTCTGATCATAGTAGCCTCTCGTCACATGTTTACCCTTGTTGGCTGGTTACTTGGGTAGATGTAGGAATAGGGTGTTACAGAGTGGTATCAGAGCATGGTTCAACCCTTGGACTAGATGGGTGGTGTGTTGGTCATGCTTTTTTGTTGGTTTCATATGTGTTTCTCATACTTAAGGTGTCACACCTACCTCATTATTTACTTGCAATTACACCATGGAATTTAAAAAAAATGTCTATCAAGCTATTTGGCAACCTGTTCTTATAGATAAACATTAAAAATAACCCACTTGGCAACTCACTTGTATGTAACAGCATCACAATTAATATACTTGGCAACATACCCGTAATTATAAACATGGTTTTAATCCATATATATCTATAAACTGTAGCAACCTTAAATTGCCACATCTACATAACATCATTATGGTTGTACATAATATAACTATTCAAATATGAATGTTCGTATGCGAAACCATGTGAACAAATCTAAATGCTTGTAGGAATATTCCTTCTCCGGGAATTTCTGCAATAGGGTCGAAAAGGACGCTGTATAAGGAAGCTAATGCAAAAATAAGATGAAAGGGGACTTGGATCCCTTAGTTAATACATCATACATTACACTTCCAGAAGTTGAGCTCAAAGAAATCCCTCAAGGTAGGTTAAACAGATCTCCTACCCTTCGGTATCTCGGAAAAGTGCTCAAAGAGAGAATTACAACAACACATGAGCATAATCATGCAACTCTGCAAATCTAAACATGTAAATAAATGGAATATAATACAACCATCATGTTTATTAATATATCAGCAACAATATACATAAATATCTTGAGGGACAAGCCACTCAAGCTATCAGAACCAATCTCCAATGATTAAACTATGAAATACATGAGTTGCTGTAGCTGCACAAAATGCCGGAGAGCAGTGACTGCGCAGTCTATATTAGATTAGCTGCTGTTGTAGATGCATATACATGAAATATGGCCAAACTATACAAAGAAATTCCCAAGAATAGAAGGATGGGCTCCAATACAATATTTATAGCCAATCTAGGAGAGATTGCTAGAAATGCCTGAGAATGTATAATGTGACAAATAACTTGTCGCTGCAATTGAATAAAGATATGAAATGAGGATGTAGAAGATCAGAAATAATGATGCCCTCCTCTGTTAGTGTGTCTAAACAAAAGGCTGATCCATTTACTTTGAAACAACTCCTCCTGATGAGCCCTTAATGACCCTCCTAGCAACTGCCTGCAAAATAACGTAGATCTAGCTAGAGACTGCGCTGTGAGGGAAGATGGAAGTTTGGCCTGATGCCAATGATATGGAAATCTGCCCGGGAGTCCTCCTCACTGATCCTCCAATGAATAGCTCAGCCCTCCACTGAAAAACAAGCCAAGGAACAACTCAAGAGATCCTCTGTTGCTGCACCCTGCAGCACAAAGTTATCCTGCTCCAGGAATAACGCTGTGACTGAAGAAGATAGCTTTGGCCAAATGCCGGAATGAGGAAATGGAGCTCAAAGAGCCTCTCCTTCCTTGAGGATGAGGTAGGGATTCCCGACCAGGAACACTCTTGTGCTCAAGATCACTACAACCATGCTAAACAACCCAGGTATGCAAGTCTAAGCATACCATACGAAAATGATAAACCAAAAGCCTCCTTAACAATGGCTCTCCTCCTCTCCATATATAGAAAGTTCTTCTCTCCACCATGGGTCCCATCCACATGTGCCTTCCAACTCATGCAAGTGATCCTCCTCTAAATCTGTGTAGTCCATCAAGGAGATACATTGTATCTAGACAATGCATGTGGACTTGGTCAAAATGTCTAGATCAAGCATGATCCAATCCTGTTCACACCATGTGGTGCTCCAATAAGCTGCTTTATTATTCCTCCTTTCACACAAGGAGTTTTATTTCTCAATCTAAGGGGGTTAAGGTGTCTCCTTACCCATTTTATTCAACAAAATGAAAATATGCAAACTATAATGTTCCTTTTAGCCAGAGGCTAGAATTTGGGAACATTACATATTCTTCCCCGTACTGTGCTTTAAACATTTGATTGGAAATTATATATTTATAGAATTTATACAGGATGAGATACATTACTTCAATATTTACTACCCATTTCTTGATGAGTGTGGTGACCTCCACCTGTCTAGTCCTCTAGCAACCTCTGGTGTAATATCCCAAATGGGGAAATTTCTGCAATGCCGAGAATATCTTGAGATATTCCTATTTTCCACCTCCGGGAGTATTAACAATCAACACTGAACTATTTCAGAGATTGACTGTTAGGGGCATTTACTAGATATGTCACCTTCACAAGGAAGGATGATATCCAGAGGCTACCTGGCTCACTAGCAGACTCTGCCAATAGAACTTGTCAAGAGCTAATATTTCCCTTCAAGGAATTTCTGCAACAGTTGTCCATGAGGACGCTGTATAAGGAAGCCCATGTGAAAATAAGGCAATCCAGTGCTGGGATGCCTTAGAGTATATCTGATACAAACTCCCTGCAGAATATAATCTCAAATAAAAAACCCTAATGGGGTTATTCAGATCTCCCACCAATAAGTATACTGAAATAATGCCCAATGAGAGAATCTTCAACAACATGAAAACTTCAACAAGTAGCAGTAGTGAAATAATGTCTCACATAATGTAAGAAGAGTAAAAATCTGATATATATTGTGTAGCAGCAAATATCATACAAAATCCTTAAGGAAAATACCTCTCAAGGTGAGTGCAAATCAGCCTCAAAGGAAAGTGTACATGCAATGAAGAAAACACACTGCTACATGATCCAGCTACTCTGTAACTACGTAGTCTATAGGAGAAAATGACTGCAAACTAATATAAATATGATGATATAGCAATAAGAGCTCAAATAAAGATGGGGGAGCAAGATCTCAACCCCAGAAAACGTTATTACATCAATCCTCCAAGGGATTGGCTAGAATACATAAAAGACAAAAATGCCAGAGTAGCTGGGCAGCTACTGCAGCTCAAATATAATACAACATGGAAGAGGATGAGAAGTGCTACAATAAATGTGCAAACCTCCTCCAATGATCTCCAAAAGGAAGGGGCTAATCCCCTTACTGAAAACTGCACTCAGTAGTGCACAAAATGGATCCCCTGTGCAAGCCACCTCTGAAGATAACGATGTAAGGGAAGGACACTGTGCTGGGCATAAGAGAAAACATATGGCCTGATGCCAAATTTGCAATAAAGCTCTGATAAGGTCCTTTTCTGATCTCCTAGAGAAGGAATGAGCTTCCCCTCTACAAACCAGCTCCGGAAGTGGTGATGAAGGTCCCTCACTTCAACACCAACAACTTCAGCATTCTCTTGCTACAAGAATAACACAGTAGCTGCAAATGAATGCTTTGAAATCAAGCCAAGATGTGAGGAAGATGAAGAACAATCTCTCCATGGCCTCCCATGGAAGAGAAGGGCATTCCTAAACAGGAATCCCTCTTGTGCTAAGTAGCACAAAGTTGAAGAGAGCTTCAACCTCCAAATTCTTTCTCCAAAGATGAAACCCCAATAATGGCTCTCCTTCATATTTTATACAAGGAATGCTTCCTTGCCATGGACCCCACTCACATTAGGGTTTCTCCCATTTTGAATTTCCCTCCATCCAACTACGCAATCCTCTTGTGCAAGCTTCCCCTCTTGGGTATGTTGTTGAATTTGGTCAACCATGGTTTAGCTCACTTGCTTTTGGCCCTTTTCACACTTGGGCTGCTAAATTAAGCCACTTAAGTGACTTTTTGCACCTTAGGAGTGTTTATTAAGTTGCTACAATGGGTTCCCTCACCCATTTTACTCCTTTTATTAAAATAGAAGCAAAATTAATGTTCCAAATACTTTATTGCAAAATTTGGAACATTACATCTGGGCCGTCCAATCTGAGCCTTACGAGATCGACGATGAATTGGACAAGAGAGGTGGGTTAGGGTAACTACCCACCCACAACCTCCCGCCAAAGTGTCATTCTTGCTATCGTTGGAGTCTACATCTCAGCTCTACAACTGAGGGTTTCATAACTTAACTTCTTGTTGTCCCTCCGCTACCAGAGTGTCGTTGTCAACAGAGATGACAGAATGGGGTATGTTTTTACAGTTACCTTGCCCTGGTTTTCATTTTATTTTTCAACTGTGGCTTGGATGTAGGGTTTATAACTCCTCAGCATAATCTGGTGACACCGTAGGTCGACACACGAATGTGCTAGGTCCTCCACCCTACGTTTAAGTTCTTTGCTCGGCGCATACATAGTGGCTTCTTTACTCACGCAGGTCTCTAGGTTAATTCCAGTTCACACCTCGACCAACACGGCTTTGCAGTAAGAGAAATGGTGGTTTGTTTCTTTAATTCCTATGTTCATAGTCTTATTCACATTCTTTTGCAAGTTTGAGGGTTTAGGTATTAAATTTGTAACTCTGTGGTTTTTTTTTTGTTGGCAAGGCATAGTCTCGAGAGACCGGAAACACTATGGAACTGCGAGTCTCCATCGGGCTCTTCTCTCCTTTTGACATGGTAAGTTCTACTCTCATTTTTCCTAGAACCAGTCTAGTCCTGTATACTCCTAAAAGTAATTACTATCTTCCTCTTTGTCTCATGCAGGCAAGGGTTGATAATTTCTTGGATACTTCTAGCTCAGCTGTAGGCATAGGTCCCTAGTTTTTGGAAAAATTTGACTGTAATTTCTCTCCAGGCTCCGCCCTTTTTTTAAAATGTAATATACTGGATTGCTACAGGATTAAAACTATTTTCTTTTACATGATATTAATCTAGAACTTCATTTCTGTAGATTTAATGGACTGTTGCTTTTTCGTTTCTGTTCCCTTGGTTCCATCAATGTTACAGTAATACATGCAGTGACGCTTACGCTAGATTTTCAGGCGGATTTTATGAGGGTGTGCCCAATCTATTCTTTATTAGATTGTACTACTAGTTTCTTGCAGTAAAAAAAAAATTATTTTCCAGTAGGGTCTTAATAAGCTCCGATTTTCGACACAGTTTTTTTGTTGCACAGTTTAGTTTGTGAGACAAATTCTTCTCTTCGTTTGGAACATTCTTGTTTTGTTTATATGTATATATGTATTTGTTTTAATTCCGCAGTGCCTACTCTCGCCTTCCGACAGTGGTTAGAATGGGACCAGAACCATGACCCTATTCCAGGGTCCTGGTTCTAAACCCACGACCAACCGAACAACCCCCTTAGAATTTAACCCTTCTATTTAATAAGTTCCAGTTTTCCTCCTGTAATATTTAAAGGTTTTAGGAAGTTATGTTATGGGATTCTATCCCACCAAGAGATGGTTTCGGTCAGTTATCCTGACCTATAATATCATACCTTGTAATTCCATGATCAGAAGTTCAAGAATTTTGCTCAAAATTGAAAGTGCTTGAAACTATACTAAACCTGAGCGACTAGGTAGATCTCATCGTTTTGATTCCAGCACCGTGAATAGTTCGAAAAAACGATGTCATATGAGGGAGATATCGCGCTCTGATCAATTTCCCAAACAGCTAAAATTTTGACGGGGTTGACTAGGATGCCCAGTCAGCATGCAGGTATAGTCAGGAACAAGGGGAATATTATGAGAATATTCCATTTTCTAAACCAATGATATTTTGCCACATGGATTATTCTAGACCGTTGGATGTGTTGTACGTATGTGTGATTAGCCAATGGTTGGGTGACCCGTGGCCAGCCCCGAGGCTGCCACATGTCCCCTGTATGGTGGTCTAATTTTTTTTTGAGGTCCGGGGGTTCGACCCCGCGACCTCCAACAAGCGTGCAAAGAACTCCACCAACTTTGCTGCATGTATGACTTAACCCTTAAGGGTCACATGTTATATATATTGTTTGTTCATGTTGCAAGCGGGGGTTGGGGACCGTCGGCGGCCCCATTGATTGGTCACATGTTACGTTCATCTAATCGCAACATCACATGTAACGGTGAACCATCCAAAGCCTCCGAGACATTTAAACTGCCAACCTGATCACATGCCACCTTCGTAATTAACTTTCTCCGGTGGTTACGGTTGTGGAACTCCAGTTCCAAGTGGAGTTCCGCTCGGCGGTTCTGCTCCAATTTTAATGTGACCGCGGGGTTTAAGGTGGTCGACATGTGGCCACCCCCTCCCCTAACTTTAAATTTAAATATGACAGTTATTAGACTGGCTGTTTTTCTAGTGTGCCCTTGAAATACAGAGATTACGCCACTTTTAACTGCAGCGAACTGCAGTCCTCCAAATTTAGTGGAGGTTTTGTAGGGGACATTGGGAAAAAGCCTAGCCAAGTCAATTTTCGACCAATTTGAGTGAAACAAGAGTCTAACTAGACTAATTTTAGCATTCTGGAGCCATTGGTGCAAATAAAACAACCATTGGAGGCTTGTAAACACATGTATTTACAAATTTTTTTATCATAATGAAAGATGGACATGTCATTGGGAGACGGGCCAACAGATGTAGCCCAGGAGGGGTGAACTGCTTCATCATGCCTGATGTGTAAATCTTATGTGTGGTTTTATTTCTCTATTATAAACTGTTGTTCAGTGTTATTTAGGCTTATTTACATGCTTAAAATTCACAATTTCATCTATGTTTCATGGTTAAATTCCTTAATCCTTAAGCAAATAAATGGAGACAAATATGTACATGTTTATTAACTTAAAAGAAAATTAGCACAACAAACTAATACAATACTTTTAGATCATTCCACATAGTTAAATACAATGGCATCAATTTTGTATATTCACATAGAAAAAAGAAAAAAAAAAGAAAGGTACTAAATTTAATTTCTTTTATTCATACAGAGAACGAAAAGCTGAATTTAATTTCCGCATTGCACACAGAGGATAAAAGCTGAATTTGGTTTCTATCTCAAGCTTCCTAACTCAACGTAATGCATCATATTTACTTCATCTATCTATTTTAGAACATATGGCAGTATGAATTTCTAGTATTCTTTTCCGAGAATTTAATGCAATGTTATTCACTAGAAAATTTGGCGGAAATTCCGACGGCCAATTCGTCGCTATTCCGACACATAATCGTCGCAAGAGCGACAATTTGAGGGCGGACAAACCGTGGTTTGTCCTGCCGTCGCAGTTCCGACGCACGTAAAAAGTGTCGCACTATCGACACCTCTTCCGTCGCTTCCGAACAAGCGTCACTCTTCCGATGTCTCACAAACCGTCGCGCCTCCGACGTTTGTAAACTGTCACACTTCCGATGAAATGTGGTTCAACGTTTGGAACGTCACTCTTCCGACGCCTAAAAGCCATCGTAATTTCGACCCAACGTGGTCCGACGTTTTGGACCGATAAGCTCTTCAAAAACGTCATAAGATGTCGTAATCTTAAGCGATATGTGGTGAAGCGTTTGATGCGTTCGCTCTTGAAGCGTTTGTAAGATGTCGCAATGCCGACGATATGTGGTCCGGCGTTTTGGGCATTAAGCTCTTAAACGTTGGAACTTTATGTAATTCCAGAAATGGGAAATGTGTAGTCAGCGTTTCCTCATCTCTCTTAAAACGTTCTATGTTATCATGATTCGACACATCTCTAGTAGGCCGGTAGGTAAGCGGAGAGGTTGATTTAAAAAAAAAAAAAAATTTGAAACTTTAAAAGACGAGAAACGCTGTTTTGAATATATTATATGAAGTAAAACAATCCATGAAAGTGAAATAGCAGTATGTAGAATAGTAAAGCAACAGATAGAGTACCGACGTCCATTGTTCCAAATACAAATTAAAGTACCCAAAACCCTGCAACAGAGAAAAACGAATATGTCCAAAATATAAAAAGACCATCAGACCATATCAATAAACCAGCAACATAGACCAACATCACTAGTTTTGAAGGCAGAGTGATAAACATTAATCATTTTTTTTCACAAGAGAAAAAACGTTGTTTTGAATATATTATATGAAGTAAAACAGTCCATGAAGTCATTACATTTTCACATCTGAAGATTGGAACCCAAATATCCATCCGGAAAAGTGGAAGTCCCACCCCAGACAGTGATAGAAAAATACCCCATGTCACATACAGGGACTTGATATAAAACCCAGTAACGGTCCACATGGAGATTATCGACAAATTTGAGAAAGCATCCAAATATGCCCGAGGCATCTATAAGAAAGTGAAATAGCAGTATGTAGAATAGTAAAACAATAGATAGAGTACTGACGTCCATTGTTACAAATACAAATTAAAGTACCCAAAATCCTTGAACAGAGAAAAACGCTAATCATGTGAGTGTGATATGTCCAAAATATAAAAAGACCATCAGACCATATCAATAAACCAGCAACATAGACCAGCATCGCTAGTTTTGAAGGCATAGTGATAAACATTAATCATTTTTTTTTTCACAAGAGAAAAAATGTTGTTTTGAATATATTATATGAAGTAAAACAGTCCATGAAGTTATTACATTTTCACATCTAAAGATTGGAACCCAAATATCCATCTAGAAAAGTGGAAGTCCCACCCCAGACAGTGATAGAAAAATACCCCATGTCACATACAGGGACTTGATATAAAACCCAGTAACGGTCCACATGGAGATTATCGACAATCTGAGAAAGCATCCAAATATGCCCGAGGCATCTATAAGAAAGTGAAATAGCAGTATGTAGAATAGTAAAGCAACAGATAGAGTACCGATGTTCATTGTTCCAAATACAAATTAAAGTACCCAAAATCCTTGAACAGAGAAAAACGCTAATCATGTGAGGAGTGTGATATGTCCAAAATATAAAAAGACCATCAGACCATATCAATAAACCAGCAACATAGACCAACATCGCTAGTTTTGAAGGCAGAGTGATAAACATTAATCATTTTTTTTTTCACAAGAGAAAAAACGTTGTTTTGAATATATTATATGAAGTAAAACAGTCCATGAAATCATTAAATTTTCACATCTGAAGATTGGAACCCAAATATCCATCCAGAAAAGTGGAAGTCCCACCCCAGACAGTGATAGAAAAATACCCCATGTCACATACAGGGACTTGATATAAAACCGAGTAACGGTCCACATGGAGATTATCGACAATCTAAGAAAGCATCCAAATATGCCCGAGACATCTATAAGAAAGTGAAATAACAGTATGTAGAATATTAAAGCAACAGATAGAGTACCGACGTCCATTGTTCCAAATACAAATTAAAGTACCCAAAATCCTTGAACAGAGAAAAACGCTAATCATGTGAGGAGTGTGATATGTCCAAAATATAAAAAGACCATCGGACCATATCAATAAACCAGCAACATAGACCAGCATCGCTAGTTTTGAAGGCAGAGTGATAAACATTAATCATTTTTTTTTCACAAGAGAAAAAACGTTGTTTTGAATATATTATATGAAGTAAAACAATCCATGAAGTCATTACATTTTCACATCTGAAGATTGGAACCAAAATATCCATCCAGAAAAGTGGAAGTCCCACCCCAGACAATGATAGAAAAATACCCCATGTCACATACAGGGACATGATATAAAACCCAGTAACGGTCCACATGGAGATTATCGGCAATCTGAGAAAGCATCCAAATATGCCCGAGGCATCTATAAGAAAGTGAAATAGCAGTATGTAGAATAGTAAAGCAACAGATAGAGTACCGACGTCCATTGTTCCAAATGCAAATTAAAGTACCCAAAATCCTTGAACAGAGAAAAACGCTAATCATGTGAGGAGTGTGATATGTCCAAAATATAAAAAGACCATCAGACCATATCAATAAACCAGCAACAAAATCCTGCAACAGAGAAAAACGCTAATCATGTGAGGAGTGTGATATGTCCAAAATATAAAAAGACCATCAGACCATATCAATAAACCAACAACATAGACCAGCATCACTAGTTTTGAAGGCAGAGTGATAAACATTAATCATTTTTTTTTTCACAAGAGAAAAACGTTGTTTTGAATATATTATATGAAGTAAAACAGTCCATGAAGTTATTACATTTTCACATCTGAAGATTGGAACCCAAATATCCATCCAGAAAAGTGGAAGTCCCACCCCAGACAGTGATAGAAAAATACCCCATGTCACATACAGCGACTTGATATAAAACCTAGTAACGGTCCACATGGAGATTATCGACAATCTGAGAAAGCATCCAAATATGCCCGAGGCATCTATAAGAAAGTGAAATAGCAGTATGTAGAATAGTAAAGCAACAGATAGAGTACGTACCGACGTCCATAGTTCCAAATACAAATTAAAGTACCCAAAATCCTTGAACAGAGAAAAACGCTAATCATGTGAGGAGTGTGATATGTCCAAAATATAAAAAGACCATCAGACCATATCAATAAACTAGCAACATAGACCAACATAGCTAGTTTTGAAGGCAGAGTGATAAACATTAATCATTTTTTTTTCACAAGAGAAAAAACGTTGTTTTGAATATATTATATGAAGTAAAACAGTACATGAAGTCATTACATTTTCACATCTGAAGATTGGAACCCAAATATCCATCCAGAAAAGTGGAAGTCCCACCCCAGACAGTGATAGAAAAATACCCCATGTCACATACAGGGACTTGATATAAAACCCAGTAACGGTCCACATGGAGATTATCGACAATCTGAGAAAGCGTCCAAATATGCCCGAGGCATCTATAAGAAAGTGAAATAGCAGTATGTAGAATAGTAAAGCAACAGATAGAGTACCGACGTCCATTGTTCCAAATACAAATTAAAGTACCCAAAATCCTTGAACAGATCAAGAAAAATGCTAATCATGTGAGAATTCTAAGTAACTTTAATCTATTAACATTGCGAATAAAATTACACTGAAGTCAAAAACATTGCCTGGCCAGACTCATGGCAAATTTGTCATCAAAAAATCAAAAGATTAAGAAGACTGCCCTCATACGGGGAAACCAGTCTTGAACATTTAAATTATAGAATTCAAAAATATTACAAAGGTACAGCACAGTAAAATAATCTAAAAGTAGCCCAATTAAGTGGGCCTGCTAAGCAAGAAAAACAAATTAACCAAACTACTCCTCCGGTGGTTCCTCCACGATTCGGCACCATCCTTCGGAAGGTCCAGGATCGCTAGGTGCTACCTCCACATGCATGCCACGGCTCCCCTCCTGAAGGCCCGAATGCTGGCCATCTTTTTCCGAGCTCAGACCCGCCGGACAGGTGCATTCTTCCTTCGTTTGGGCCTCCTCGCGGAAGACCATAGTGACTAAAGCCGTGATTTGCAGGCGGTTGAGAGAGCAATTAAAGGAAAATTGCGCAGTGCGCGTCGTGGGAGAAGGTGAACTAGCGGTGGGGAAGCGAGGAGCAGGGGAATCCATACGGTGGCCAGATCCTACAAGCCGACCTCGCCCACTCCTAGTATTTGGATATCGACCTGCGTAATAATCACTAGACTGGCCAGAAGTCGACTCTGTTGAGGGGCTGGAGGGAGCGCGCAGGGGTTGACCTCTAGTGCTCCCCCTGCGGCAACACATCCTATGATGCACGCGAGGCATGGGTG